>JAUMHM010086334.1:0-11022 GCA_032362435.1 Melikaiella ostensackeni
AGACGAATCTGATAAATGGTACAATAAACACGTCAGAGAATCTCAATATCTGCTTCAAATCTCGAAATGTGATGATAGAAACTGCTGTCAACCAATGAGAAGTGACTCGTGTGCTATATTACCTGATGGTTTCCTTCCACTGCCCTATCCTCTGAAACAATCATCTAAACTTACTGTTCCAAGCATTGAGGATAAAACTGCAAAGTTTGCTCCTCTTCAGACAAGATTGTCAGTGGAAATTCACACAAACTCTGAGGATTGTCTTCTGTATTTTGCACCGAACAAAGCTTTGCGACTGCATAGACAGAAATCACATTTTAAGAAAACCCTACTTAAACCTGTGTAACCTGTGTTAGTACACCCTAAACGTATAGCTGCTCAACGAGCTAATGAACGGTTGTGCATATTACGTGAAGAGTGTGGTTCGGAAGACGCTGAATGGCTCGAAAAAGGTAATATTATTTTTGATGAAAAAAATGAAATAGATTCCACTATTTCGATGGACGTCTGTAAGGTACAGATTATTGAATCCCTCTCAGACTGGATGGAGAATCCATGGGTTGCAGCTCGGATTGCAGACTTTTCTCTTTGAGAGTCCTATGAAGAATTTCTGGGTTCTAAATTCATGGATTGCATACCTATTTTTCTAATAATTTGTTCATAAATATTTTTAAAGTGTTTGCTGTTTTTGCAAAAGTTTTGTTCCTAATATATAAGAGTTGTCTGTGATGTATTGTATTTACAGATTGTAAAAATGTTGTCTAAGCAACATGCGTTAAATTAAAATGTAAACATGTACAATAAACGGTGCAATGCTTATAAAAGGTGGAAAAATAATGTTAAAAATTAATAATTTGCTGTTGCATCATTTAAATAGCGTCTAAATGTCATAATATTTATTTCTCACATGTAAATAACGAAAAACTTCAAATTCTCAACCCAGGGAGGAGGGGGTCTAATATCTCCAAAAAGTGCGTTACATAATACTTGAACGACCCGAATATATAATATTATTAATCATATTTTGTGCAAATGTAGATTTTTGTTATCATAAAGGATGCGGAAATTATACGAACACGGTGTATGGAGGGCGATCAAATGGAGGTTCCAGTATAATTAGTTTTCAGTCGAAACTACTGGATTCGTATAAATTTCGAACACGTGATGAAAATGTGATTTGAATACAAATATTTTTTTATTGACGTTGGAAGGTTGTTTTGAAAGGGAAACAGAAATGTTTAGTCATTTATCGACTCCAATGAAATTTCTCAATTTCTCAGTTATCAGGGATCACAGTCAGTCCCCTATTCATTTTTTTCCCTTTTTTTCCCAATTTTCCTCGAAATCTCCTATAATCCCTATATTTTATATTTCGGCCATTTTTTCCCTTTTTTTAAAGCTGCGATTAATTTTTCGAATAGAAACCTATAATATTTAAAAATAAGTGCCACAATCTATACTTTTGAAGCTATGAGCATGCATGATTTTTTAAAAAGAAATTTTAAAACACAAAATTATAAATATTCACCATCATTGTATCCAACATTTTTGATTTAGAAAATTATAAAAAAATGTCAGCCCATTTCAATAATTTTGGCCTAAAATCGTTTGTGATTTAACGTATTCTTATTCTTATTATTATACAATTTACATGGTCCGATCTGTGAAAAAAAATATTTTGAATGATTTCTTGGGCTTTTTAAAGTTTTGTGTTCCTGGTCATTCTGAATATAATTATTTAGGATATGCGTGATATCAAATCTTTTTATTTTGATTTTTTAAACAAACAGCAAAATTCGATTGCCTATAAAATTATTTTTTGAAAAATCTTTTTTAAAAAATTATAGAAGTGG
The DNA here is from genome assembly GCA_032362435.1 of Melikaiella ostensackeni. Classification (NCBI taxonomy): domain Eukaryota; kingdom Metazoa; phylum Arthropoda; class Insecta; order Hymenoptera; family Cynipidae; genus Melikaiella; species Melikaiella ostensackeni. The sequence goes on from JAUMHM010086334.1 coordinate 1,854, forward strand.
AATAATTACTGTAGAAGGCTAGATGCAGTAACATAAACCTTTTTTTCGCAGAGCTGAAAAAAAAAATTTTCATAATTGTTTTGACTTTCTGAAATTATTTATTAAGGTGGGGCTTAAAAATTCAAAGTTCAGTTTTTCAAAACGCCACCCCTCCAATTTTTTCTTCTTAGTGACTCTTAGATATCTCTTTTTGAAATTCATTCTATAAGTGCCAGCATGTACGAAAATTGTATAAGATTCATTTTTATGTAATATTTTAGGTAGCAAGTAAGAAAACAAAATTGAAAATAATGAAAAAATTCCTACTGAACACAGGAGTTCTCTTTTAATGAAAAAAATTAACTTTCTGCATTCGGCTAGAATATAACTGATTTTTAAAAAGTTGAAAAATTTGTTACCTGAAACCTATTTAGTTGAAATTAGAATAACAAGCCATGATTTTACACTTTTTTTCTAAGCGAAATTTTTCTTCTTGGTAATAGCAGTTTGAAAATCACTAAAAATAACAAAATTCACGAAAAATATTTGTAAAGAAATGTTTGGTTGAAAATTGAAAATAATGGCGTGTTACTCAAATTTAAACTAAATAAGTTCCAGGTAAAACATTTTCAAGCTTTTTGAAAATAAATGTTAATCCATCCAAATCCAAAGAAGTCATTTTTTTTGCATTAAAGAAACTTCTGTATTCAGCAGGGAATTTTTTCATTATTTTCAATTTTATAGTCTTACTCGCTACCTAAAAAAGCACACACACAAAATTTTCTACAATATTTGTACCCATAGAAAAATTTTCAACAATTTAAAAACTTAAATGGAAAAATTGAAAATGGAAAATATGAAATATAATACAAAAACGAGAATCAGCAAAATTTTTCAATTGGCTTCAAACTTCATTTCTAAGTATCACATGAATAATTATTAATAATAATAATCTTCAAATTCATTCATTCACTTTGTCCACATTGTAACTCCTCTGTCCCGCTCGCTTTTCGCATGTTTTTTGTCTCGCGACTTTTTCTATAATGTCACTGTGACAGTGTAATGAATGAATTTCAATTTTACATCTTCAAAATTCAATAATTTTCAATATTCAATCTTGAAAATTGAACTAGTGCCAAAAAATTCATTAAAAATTACATCATTTCAAACTATAAACATTACAAATTAATGAATCTTTATTTGCAAATCTGGAAAATTGAACAATTTTCCATTTTAAATCTTCAAAATTGAAGTATTGTACAAAAAAAATTCTAACATTCACTATTTCAAACTATAAACATTCTAGATTAATGAATCTTCAATTTTCAATCTTAAAAATTGAATAATTTGCAATTTTAAATCTTCAAAATTGAACTTTAGCAAAAAAACATTCGAAATTGCATTATTTTCTTCTTTACACATTAAATATTAAAGAGTCTCCAATTGAAAATATTCATAATTAAAGAATTTTCCATCATAAATCTTCAAAATTGAACTACATATTCCAAAAAAAATCGTTCAAAATTACATCATTTCAAACTGTAAACATTTAAAATTAATGAATCTTCAATTGTAAATCTTGAAAATTCAAGAACTTTCAATTTTAAACCTTCAAAATTGAACTATTTCAAAAAACATTCTAAATTACATCATTTTAAACTATAAAAATTCCAGATCGATGAATCTTCAATTGTGAATCTTAAAAATTGAAGAACTTTGAAGTGCAAATCTATAAAATTGAATAAATTTCAATTTCATATCTTTAAAGTTGTATCATTTTCATTTATTAATTTGCAAAATTGAATTATATCTAAAAAAGCATTCTAAATTACATTATTTCAAACTATAAACATCCTAGATTAATGAATCATCAAATGTACATCTTAAAAATTGAAGAATTTTCGATCGCAAATCTATCAAATTGAATAAATTTCAATTTCATATCTTTTAAATTGAATAATTCTCAATTTTAAGTCTTCAAAATTGAAGTATACCAAAAAACATTCAAAATTGCACCATTGTTTCAATTGCAAATATTCCAAGTTAAATAATTTTTCATTGTAAATCTTAGAAATTGAACTACATATCTCAAAGAAAACGTTTAAAATTACATAATTTTAGAATGAAAACATTCCAAATGAATAGATCTTCAACTGCAAATCTTCAAGGTAGACCTATTTCAAAAAAGTGTTCAAATTTTCATTACATATTTCAAACTTTAAACATTCAAAATTAAACAGGTTGCCGATTAACATTAAAATTGAAATTGTATGAAAACCGATGTAGTTATTTTAATATTTATTTTAATTTATGATTATTATTAATTGTATTTTATAATTACTTAAAATGTAAGCATATACTTTAATGTGATAAGAAGGCAATTAAAATAAGAAATATGCCCTAAGCGCGCGTAGCGCCCTTTTTTATCTAGTGGCCGAATTCCCTTCAAATCGGGCAGGCAGTCCGTGCTCAAGTGTCAGAATCATTCGCCACTTAAATATGTTGTTCTTCGAAAGGAGTAAGACGACATGTATGTATCTTACCGATTTGACGAAAAATATTTTCTAACAATGGTATAAGTATTAGAATTTTAAAAATTTTAAACGCGGCTTATCAAAAAATGGTCAAAATTTTTGTTAAAAGTATGATGTTTTTTAAGCTAATATAGGTATTCATCTTTTTCTTTTTGATTCTGATAGAATTTCTCGCCCTCCTTTGAAATCCGTTGGAAATTCCAAACTCATGCGAAATTGACAAAATGGCGACGGTTTTTCTGAAAATATTCAAAGTCAATTTACTTAAAAACCCCACCGTCTTTTTTTCTCTTTGATTTTTTTCTCTAATCGTCCTAATGTAAATTCTATGATTCCATGATTCCATGATAGTCTGCCCTATGCCCGTGCCTTAGAGAAAAAATAAATTTTTTCCTCGGAAAAGTGACAATTCACGTTTTTTGCCAGAACGACACAAGATGCGAAAAAAAAGTGAAAGGAACAAACTTGTTTGGCTAAAAAAGTTCTAGGAAAATGTCTCGTGAAACTTTTTTCTGTCTAGCTTTATTTTCGATATTTTTGCGAAAATATGTATAAAATCCTTTGAAATTTATTTTTCTCAACAATAAAATTTTATGCTGTCATAAAAAACAAGGAAAAACGTAATTTGACAGTTTCAATAACTATTACATCAAAAGTCCCAAAAATCCCAAAGGATTTTATACAGATTTTCGCGAAAATATAAAAAATAATGCGAGGACGGCCAAGGTGCGGATCGTCTTCAATCACTTTCCTCCCCTCCTTCAGTTTTTTAAACCAATCGAAAACTTGAGTACGAGATGGACACTCATCACCATAAATTTCCTAGCGGATTTTCCAAGTTTCACAAGAAACTTCGCGTTGACGCACTGTTCTACTTTCACACTGAACATAATCCCGGCGGAGCCCAGGTAGACGGTCAACTTCAAACATGGGTTACTGTTATTTAATAGCCATACCTCGTACTCATAATTTTGTGCAAAGAAATTTTTCGTCAAATCGGTAAGATACGTGTCGTCTTATTCCTTATGAAAAACAACACATTTAAGTAGTAAATGATTCTGCGACTTGAGCATGGCCTGTCTACTCGAATTGAAATTAATTCGGTCTAGTTATTAATAATGAATGATTTTACTAATGTTTCAGGACCTTTTAGTAACACTATCTACACTTCTGCGTGGGAGTGTCTATGAAAAATTAAGGTGGACATTTAAATTATACGATGTCAATGGAGATGGGTGTATAACAAGAAGTGAGCTTGGGGAGCTAGTTACAGCGGTTCATGAGCTAATGGGCCGAAGACACCAATACGCTGCTGAAGATGAAAAAAAACTACGGGATCAATTGGACAGAGCTTTCCGGAAGTTAGACCTCAATGCAGACGGTGTTATAACCATCGAGGAATTTATTGAAAGCTGTCTCAAAGTACGTGCATTTTAATTTAAAATTCAGTAATAGTATATTGTGCGACTAGTGAGAGGAGACGATTTCGAGTGTGGAGTTTGCCGCGCTCGAGGACTCTTCTCCTTCGACCACTAGTCGCACACAATATTTTATTCAACTACCGCGAGAAATATCTCATTTCGTGGCTTTGCTGAGAGGGGGAAATAATAGCTTACCTGATTGATTGACGCACGTATAGCCCTTAGTATTCTTTTGAAGTTTTAATTTTGAGGTAATGGCAAAATAGCAGTGTTGAGCAGTGTTGCCAACATAGTCCGCATTCCAAAACTTTATTGATAGTGAAGTAATGAAATTTCATCATTGTACTAGTGGGGAAACATGTTGATTACTTATACTAATCGTCGACAGTCTGGTAATGTGTTATTTTTCCCACTCGAAACGGGCCCAGGAAATGAGATATTTCTCGCGGGTGTTGAATAAATAGAATTAATGAAAATGAGGTCAGTGAAAGATCTTAATGCAAGTGTAAAGTGAATTTAGTGTCCATAGGAGACAAAAATGATTCTTCAAGTTAGAATACGTTTTTTATGTTTCCGAGTGCAATTATCCCATCAAGCATCTTCGAGAATGCGAATAATGCAAGTAAACCAGTAAATGTGAGATTTAATCGCGATACAGTTGTGCACGTAGAATATGCAGTCGAAAAGGTTTATGAATTTTAAGGTTAGGGCCAATGAAGAGGACCTTGATTATTTTGAAGGCACGGAAAAGGTTACCTGCCACGGGCCGTGTAAGATTGACACGTACGGCCCTTTTCGTGTCGAGTGTAAGGAAACACTATCAAGGCTTGATATGATTTACTTATTCGAGCCCTAAATATAATAAGGCAAGCTTTTTTGGGACTGGCACTGCCCGAATTTAAATTTCCGCACGGGAGAGCTCTTGTATATAACTTTTATATAACATAACTACGTAACATACATATAACAGGCTTACATTTTTGTTACATAACACTGTAACATATACGTTACGTAACTATGTGACAGATCCATTACATCACTATGCAACCCCCGGCAAAGTTGCTATTGAACTGTTACATTATTATTACAGAGCATGGAAATACCGTTCTGTAACTGGTGCATACCATTTGAAGGGCGACACTGCATACGGGCGTAAGTGCCAAAAACCGAATTTTAGAGGAGGCACAGAAAACTGTCTAACTTCAACGCTTTTTATTTAAATAAAAAAAAACAAGGAATCACTCTCGAGCTACACTGGAGGTCCCTAGTAAGTCAGTCCGCAATATGTTATTCTGAGAATTTTGTTCGACGATCAGAGGTGCAAGGTGTGCAGAAAGTGGCACTCTATAGCCAGCAAACTCCTCCAGTACCGCACTAATAATGCGGGCGGTGCCACGCAAGCGCATAATTTCTTCAGTTCGCACGGTCCGCACTTCGCTTCATTCGCTTTTGGTCTTTACGTTATGTGTTACAAAAATGTCACAGGAAAACAAGAGGCAGCGTTTATCCTTCAAAACAAAGAAACATTTAAAAAAAATTTAATTAATATTTTTTACTGCGAACGAAAATCACATAAAAATGGTTCATACGGGCCTAATTGTTGGCATTGGAGTCGATGCGCTATATGTCCAAGGCCATTTAAGGCAAGAACCAAAGTCGGACTTATATGCAACTTCCACTGTATTGTTTTCCTGACTCTTTGTTATTACTGCTTGGCCTTTCCAGGAGGGAGAAAGTTTGTTCTCTAGATGGTTATTAAAAAACTTGACCAAATCCCCGGGCTCGAAGATACCTTGTGATATAGAGATTTTTGAATCTTGCAACTTTTTGTATTTGATTTTTTTATCTCTATTTTCTCCTTTGCCTTTTGGAGATAGTGTTCGCACTTCCTCTTCCATAGATTAAGTAATTCTTCATACCTGATGTTTGGCGTGGTGCTTAACATTGAAGGCAAATTTGCCTATCTACCGAAGGTCAGCTGAAAGGGTGCGTATACGGTGCCTTCATGCTTCATAGTATTGTATGCCACACAAACTATTTTTAAATTTTGATCCCATTCAGTGCTGTGATCCTCGATGCTGGGTTTCAAAAAATTTTGATAGTCGAGTGGGCTCTTTCGAGTACCCCATTGCTTTGTGGATGATAAACTGTAGTTTTTATATACTCAATCCTGAATAGATTTTGAAAGTTCTGTACCAGTTCTGATACAAAGTTTTGTCCCTGATCTGTTAAGATATTCTTAGGTGCTCCGAATAGGTATATACAGTGATCGAATAACCCTTCTATAATGCTTTCGGATGCTGCAATCTCAAGAGGTATTAAGATTAAGTACTTTGTGAGCATATATTGAATGCTGAGAATATACTCGTTCCCTGAAAGTGTCAAAGGTAAGGGTCCGCAAATGTCCATGGCTATTTTGTCGTTGGGGTTGACAGGCGTATCTGGAATAGTTGCTGGACGTTGTCTTTTAATTCGAACGATTTTTTGTAACTGACGAACGGAACATCGTTTGATGTAGTGGATGATTTCTTGTTCCATACCCTTTCATTCTCCAAGGGGTCCAGTTCGTTCAATGGTTTTGTTTTTCCCAAAATGTTGTGCCGTAATAGATCCGTGTGATTCCCTTATAATCTCTCCCTTTCCTTCTTGAGTGAGCTCTGCACGTGGCGAGTAGAACGTTTGAAACTGCTGGTCTTCATTTTTCTGACTCAAGAAGTTGAGATAGTTCCGGATCTTCACCTTTTCTAAGGGGGTAATTGTTGGGTCTCTGAAGTGGTAACGTGTAATTGTTAGTTTAGAGGCCATGGCCTCTTGATTTATTCTACCTAATACTTCCAGCCATTTAGCCTCGTTCAATTGAGGTAGTTTATATTGTGATGTTTCCCGGCTTCCTTTCCTTTCCTTGGATATAGTGCGCCAGAGATTTCCTCCGGCGTTAGGCTTAACATTTTTTCTACTAGGCGTTCTTTTAGTGATCAATTTTTTATATTCTCGAAACAAATTTTTTCTCACATCCGTTAATTCATCCTCATCCGAGATGAGATAGTCTGCATCCATACGTCGTCGGAGACGGTCGTTAGAAGCATTAACAGTATCTGAGGCTGGCGACTCTCCTCTTTCCGTGGACATTTCAAATGCTACTACGTCTGATTCATCCTACGAATCAAATTCCGGTGGCGTATTTTGTAGGAAGTGGTCTTCTTGAATAGGAAATAGTCTGGATAGACAGTCCGCGGCTTTATTTTCCTTTCCTTTTACACGTTCAATGATGTATTGATATTCTCCCAAACGCGATCTCCATCGTATCAATCGTGAAGAGGCATCCTTTACGTTGTGTAACCATATTAACGCTTAATGATCCGTTTATATTGTGAACTTCCTTCCCAATACACACTGTCTTAATCTTTTGCAAGCCCAAACTATAGATAACAGTTCCTTTTCTGTTGTCATGTAATTTTTCTCGTCTTTGTTCAACGTTCTTGATATATAGCAACAAGGGTGACCGTTCTGGGATAATACTGCTCTTAATCCATAATTAGATCCGCCTGTTGTTAATGTGAATTTCTCCTTGTAGTACAGAAATCTCACAACCGGTGCTGAGCATAATAATCCTTTTATTTTATCGGAAGATTCTGGACAACTTCTTGTCCAGTCAAAAGGTGTTTCTTTCTGGGTTAGAATTGTGAGCGGTTTACTAATTTGTGAGAAATTTCGTATGAACTTCCTATAGTATCCTGCGAGTCCCAAGAAACTCTGAACTTGGGTGACGTTCTATGGTGATTTGAAATCACGCACCGCTTGTATTTTTGCAGGGTTAGGTTTAACACCGTCCTTGGTTATAAGATGTCCCAAGCATTCGAGTTCTGGACGTTGACACTCGCACTTATCAGGCTCGAGTTTCAACCCTGTTTTTCTTAATCTTCCAAATAACCTTATCAAATTCTCATTATGCTCTTTCAAGGCTAACCCAAATACGACAATGTCATCGAGATAAACGAAACATTGTTTTCCTACTAATCCTCTCAAGGCATTGTCCATCATCCTTTGGAACGTTGCAGGGCCATTTTCGAGCCCAAACGGTAATCTATTGAACTCAAAATAACCTACAGATGTCGAGGAAGCCGTGTATTTCTTTGATGCTTCACTCATTGGGATTTGGTGAAACCCTGAGCTGAGGTCGAAGGAAGAAAAGAATTTTTCATCTCATAATTAGTCTAAAATGTCCTCGATGATAGGTAATGGATACACATCTTGTTTCGTGTCCTCGTTTATCTTTCGAAAATCAATTACTATGCGCCATTTCTTCTTGCCAGGCGCGTCTTCCTTTTTTGAGATCACCCAAATCGGCGAATTAAAGGGTGAATTTAAATCTCGTATGACACCTTCTTCTTTCAAGTCATGCATTTGTGTTTTTATTTCTTCTTTGTGACATTGGGGAGGACGATAAGATTTGACATTTACTATTTTGACGGTTTTCAAAATTATTTCATGTTCTACTAAATCGGTACACGAAAAGGGGTCTCCTTCAAGGTTGAGAATGTCATTGTATCCTGCTATTATTTTCCATTAATAAGAACGTTCTTTTTCCTCTATGTGGTCCAGTCTAGTTTTGTTTGATAGATCTTGGATCCGTTTGACCTAATTTCCTTCTGAACTAGTGACACTGGCTCTACTTATTTCTTTAATTTGATCTATTTTATCATACTCTAAACTGTTTAGTATTTTAAAAGGGGGTTTTCCATAACTATACAAGGGCACAACTAATTTGGTTCTCTATTTTATAAACGCCCTCAAGGATGCAGTCGTGTTTGCTATAAAGACATCTTGATCCTTTTCTACAACTTTGATCCGAGTTATCTGTGCTGTGTTTCCCAAAACAAATGTTTCGTCCTCATAAAGGGGTAATTTTTTGTTATCAATATAAAGGAAGTCTTTCGTTATATGATATTTATCCAATGCATTAAAGAATGGTCGGCCGATCATACCTTCTTCTGATAAGGGAAAATCATGATCAATTATGTGAAATAAATGCAACTTTCCTGAATATGGTATTCTTACTGCTTGATAAGAACAGTTAACATCTCTCCCCATGGCAAAACGTTTTCTCATCTCAAATGGTGTTCTTTCTACGGGTACTTCAGAATGTTTGAGGAGATTAATAGAGATTCCGAAATCTACTAGTAATCTGCTGACGCGTCCATCAGAATGTTTTCCATGTATGGATTGCAATCGTCC
>JAUMHM010086335.1:0-11022 GCA_032362435.1 Melikaiella ostensackeni
ATATATATATATATGGGTCATTCCAAAATTTTTTTCAATTCCAGCCGAAATTCTTCGCGACCATGTCAGAGATTGAGCTAGCTTTTTTTTCTCAACAGTACGTGCCCGAAACCCCCAAAAAACGAAGTATTAGATTTTTCGACGAAAAAGTAGATTTTAACATGAATTTTTTGTATGAAATTTGATTTTTTGATTATTCGATGTTTTAGTTTAAGAAAAAAAATATTTACGAAATGCGAATGTCAAAAATTTTAAAAATAAGGCCATCTTAAAAGTTGTCTACGAATCCGCTACATTTTACCACAGTTAAAAGACATGCCAATTTTCAATTTTCAAGTTAAGCCACCTCGCTTTTGTGCAAAGCTATGAGGTATATTATACTAAATGAAAATTTCATGGAGAAATTTTTAGTGAATCCTTTGTTTTTCTCTGCCATAAATATTTAGAAGGTTGAAAAAGCTACTTTTCATCAAATTTACCATTTTCTTATTGACTTAATTGCTATAGTCCAAACATTATACGTGAATATTATATGTTAATTCATACATTTAACCTTGTACAAAAAAGCCTAAGAGGCTTTTCTTTGCTTTTTAATTTCTGAGGTACAGTGAATTTTTTAACGACTTCTGTTTTCACGGTTTTCATGATATAATTTGAAAAATAGTGCTTTTATATAAAAATATTCCACACAGTAATTGTGTATTTCGTACAAATACAACTTTTTTGTATGCAACATTTATTGGTGAAATCATTATATTTAGACAAAATCGGCCAAAATTGAAAATCACGTTGATTTTTCATGATTTCAATCAAAAAGCGACTATACCTTGAAAAGTATGCATTTCAGAGAAAAATATTGTAAACAAAAAATGTATTGTACATTTCAGTAAATTACACATTTGTTCTGCCAAGCATTTTGTCACGTAGTCAGCAGTTTGAGAGTGAAACTAGTTTTTACGATGAAAAAAAATTGCCTTGTAATTTTTACAATTTATCAAAAGAGATGTTGATTTTTCATAATGCACTTGTAATAAGTTCGTTATGTTGGGTACATGATAAAAATTATTATCTGAAATTGTTTTCTAAACCATCTTCGCAATAAAAATACAAAAAAAAACAAAAGTCAAAAAAAAATTTCAATCAAAATTGATTTGTTTTCGAAAACTATTTATTGTAGAGAAAAGTGTTGAGCACAAAATAGGCGTAGACAAAAAAGTTGTATTTTTGCGAAATACACAATTTCTCTGTTTCAAACTATTAAATTTATTAGCATGCACAGAAAAGCCTCTTGGACTTTTTTTATAAGGTTGAATGTAGGAATTTACAAATAATATTCACATATTTTGTTTGGACTATAGGAATTAAGTCGATGTGAAAACGGTAAATTTGATAAAAAGTAGCGTTTCTAGCCTTCCAAATATTTATAATATGTCAGTGAAAAGCAAAGGCTGGACTAAAATTTTTTTCATGAAATTTTTATTTAGTATAATATACCTTATGACTTAATACAAAATCGAGATCTCTGAACTTGAAAATTAGAAATTGGCAGCTCTTTTAACTTTGGCGAAATTTAGTGAATTTATAGACAACTTTGAAGATGACATTTTTTTAATTTTCTAACATACGTATAATAGTAAATATTCTTCTTAAAACCACTCCCTGAAACGAATGAATTCAGCCATCAAACTTTGAAATCGGTTATGAATTGCTCTTCTTATGCAGGTTTGAAAAAAAGCAAAATTGACGAAAAAATCAAATTAAAAAAAATTCCTGTAAAGTTCTGATTCGAAAAATCTAATACTATGAAGGTTCATCTACACATAGATATACCTAGAGCGATTGATGCCCCTTTGGAAAACTAGATTTACATCTGGAAAAATTTATCATTTATCATCTGGAAAACATCGTGTGACAACTAACAGCGTCACCTTCTACAGTGGCGTCTTTCAGGGTAACACCATGAGCCCTCTTCTCTTTCACATCACACTTTTGCTACTATCCCCCGCACTATGCCATTTTCATGGGTACCTCTGCGGCGGATCTAATAATCGTGAGCATAAGGTCACTCATATATTTTCTATAGATGATTCGAAGATCTATGCTTCTCGAACACAGCATCTCAAGGGTGCTCTAAAGATCGTCGAGAGGTACACACGAGGAATTGGTATGAACTTTGGATTGGACAAGTGTGCCAAGATTCATTTGAAGCGAGGACGACTTTTTCGCGTTGGCGACGACCCTGAGCGATACATTGGCGCTGGAGAGACCTACCTATACATAGGCGTGCCAGAAAGTCGCAATCAGGATACAGCATCAGTGAAGGAGGATCTCCGAAGCAGATACAAGCATCTCCTTCTGCAGATTTGGTCCGTTCCGCAATTATACATTCCACGCCGTAAAGGCGGGCACGGGCTTCGAAATATCCGTTGTCTTTATGACCGAACTATCTCAAATACAGCTCAGATCGTAGCAAATGAAAGAGATCCTCTCCTGGAAATGGTCAGGAGCCACGAGATAATTGGCAAAGGAGCATTCCTGTACAAAGCCGAGGAGCAGGCGGCCGAGAACTCTGGGCCTGGATCTCAACAACAGAAGTGGGGAAAGTGCATTACTCCATTTAGATGCCTCACTTCGAAAATCCCGAGTGAAGAAAGCAGAGGTGAACAACTCCATGACAAGAAAATGCACAGAAACTTTCACAGGAACGTAAAAGATCAGTCTTTATCGATGGAGTTGACGTTTGCTTTCCTTGAATCATCCGGACTCAATTCAGGCACAGAGAGTTTTATTTTCGCGTGTCAGAACTGTGTCATTTCCATCTTGGTATACCGTAGCCGCATCTTACGTCAAGAAGTTCCCAGCGACAGGAGCAGAACGTGTCATTCACATTCTGAGCACCTATGGTAATACTATCCGGGTGCCCCACTCACGCGGGAACGGTGTATCTCCACAGGTTTAATGCGGCCCTAAGAGTGCTTTATTACCATCTTTGTCGCTCTTATGGTGTTATCCGCGACCCTGCTCTGCCGAACGCTCCCAGAGAGATAGATTCAATTGTCCAGAGCGAGTTGTGCAAAATTTACCGGAACTCTCGGCTCCAACCGACGCCAACATCTCAGTCAAGGAGAAGGAAAAGGGGGAGAGGTATCGAGACCTTATAAGGGAGCTGCGGGGAAGGTTCCAAGAATATTCGTTTAAAATAATTGTCTTTGTCATCGGTGCGCTAGGAGGTGCGAAACCATCACGGGTTCGTAACCTCGAAGCCATACCCGCGTGCCAGAAAGATGCTAAGGCACTTGCGAGATGGATGCAAAGAGCTGCCATTCTTGGGTCGCTCCGTGTCCTTAAGACTCACGAGGGTTTCCCTTCATCGTGATTCCATCGTGCCATGTGGTCATCTCCCTCACGGTTGTGAGGCGGGGCCATAGGTGTAATAATTCAACGCGGTTCCACTGGGAGCCAGTGTCATTTTCCTGGATAGCAGTCGCTCCCGGGAGGAGACTGCGGTGACTGTTGATAAATAATTATGTGATTCAAAAAAACTGGTCAAACAACCACAGAAGGGTCCTCACAGGAGCGACTGACATTCAGAAAAATGACACCGGCTCCCAATAGAACCGCGGTAAAAATCACCTATGGCCACATCTCACTACCGTGAGATAGGCGAACACATGGTACGACGGAATCACAATCCCTCGTGTGAAACCCTCGTGTGTCTTAACACGGAGCGATCCAAAAATAACAGCTCTCTGCATCCATCTCGCAAGTGCCTTGGCATGTTTCTCGCACGCGGGTATGGATTGGAGGTTACGAACCAATTACGGCGTCGCACCTCCAAAACACCGACGACAAGGGTCACCGTTTTTTCACCAAATATTCTCGGAATAATCGCTGCAGCTCCCTTATGAGGTCTCAATACCTTTCCGCATTTTCCTTCTCCTTGACTGTGATGCTGCTGTCGGACGGAGCCGAGAATTCGATCTTTGTCAAGGAGTACGACGTCAGGCCTCGAGTGCGCCTTAGAAAAAAGTTCAATTTTATCCTAGATTTCAGTAAACATTTACAATTAATAATAATTATCGTATGTCAACAAATTTATTGTTTCTTTCCATATTGCTGTGTCGTTAATTGAATAAATGCAAAAAGGTTGAAATTTTGTTACAAATTTTAAACAGACACCTCAGTTTTTTCAAGTTCTCCTTTTTTTGTAGTTTCTTCATTTTTTGTCCATCGCTGTTTTTTTTCCATGATATTTTTGTGTTTTGCACTTCTTAGGTGAATCTTCCATTGAAACTCCCCGATGAAAATCCTCTCACAAATCTGTAATATAGGAATTAATTAATTATAAATTAATTATACAATTCTTATTAATTTTGAAATAATATATTAATTAAAATTTTCTGTGAAAAAAGTAGCGCCTTCCAACTACGCTGGGATTCGAGCTCAGGACCTTTCGATTGCCAGACGACTCACTGTGGAACAAAACTGAATTTTCTTGGATGAATCAGTCTACAAGTCACAAGTTTCATCTGAATTGGATGTTCTTTTTTCAAAATTAAAGTTGATTGAATTCTGCAGAAACCCCTCAAGGCTGACTTTTACATTTTTCTTTTTACAAAAAACTGTGTGGATAAAAAGACTGAAAAAAATGTATTTTCAACAAAATCATTTTTTAACTTGGAAAAAATAAATTCTATAGACATAGAATCAATTTCATTTTCCAGTTTTTAAATATTCACCCGTTTATTTTGAAATAAAATAATTTAACAACAAGAGTTTTGAATGCTTGAGGAATTTCAAATTAAAAGAGTGTGAAATTAAATTTTCAAATCGACAGCCTTAATAGTTAAACAATTATTTTCATCTATAAACCATAAAAATCGAAATAATTTTCATTGAAGCTTTATAAATTGTTTAAGGCTTCAAAAATGAATAACAATTCTAAATAAAGCGTTCAAAATTAAACTATTTAAAACTGAAAGAACAGTTGAACAATTTCCTCAATTGTTGATGATTAAAATTTCAGAGTGTTGAATTTTCTTCTTTGAACGCTACAGATTTGTAGAATTTTTAGCGTTTGGACAATTGCATCAAAACCATCATAGTTAAACAGTTTCTAATTTGAACTTTTATAATTGAAAATTTACTAATTTAGTAATTTTAAATAAAAATTGATCATTTATGTGCCTATAGAGCAAATGCATTCATTTTGATCGATTCTAAGTTTATACAAATAATTTTGTCCAAGTTGAATGATTTTGTTGAAAATAACCCCTTTTCACTTTTCTTCTTCACACCGTTTTTTGTAAAGATGAAAATTTAAAAATCGTCCTCGAGGAAACTCTGCAAAATTTAATCAGCTTTAATTTTAAAAAAGAACGTCCAAATTGGATGAAGATTGTGATCTGTAGACTGATTTGTCCAAGAAAATTCAGTTTTGTCCCGTAGTTCAGTTGTCAGAGCAGTCCAGCAAGTAAAGGTTCCTGGGTTAGAATCCCACCCGAGTTGAAAGGCGCTTCTTCTTTTCATAAAACATTTTATTTAATACAAATTACTAAAGTTATTTTAATCTGAATAGAGGATACTATCGATTATAATAATGTTCCAAGATAGCTACGTTATTAATTTAATTGATAAGAACTCACTTCGCAAAAGTGACTTTCTTCATTGCTACTATCAGCCACTTTCCGGTCCTTGACTTCTTCATTCAGTGGCCTCTGCTTGGGCACCTCGCCCCGAATTACATCTGAAACAATTTCTATCGCTGGATCTAGAACATCACTTGTCCATTTGTCGATATTTGTGCAATTCAAAGAGTACACGGGAGGAACCTGCGCAATAATTTATAAATTTTATAAATAAGTAAACAATATGAGTTACACAAATTTAGCACAATCGCCACAATCTGTGTGATGAAGAGTAACTGAATTCACCAATCCCCCCCCCTTTCTTTTGAAAAAATAAATGCGTATTTTTGTTTTATTAAAAAAAAAATTAAACCGCGGTTCTGGGGCCGAAACAACCCCAAAATGATCAAAACTATATTACAGGTATTTCGTTAACGTTAATTTCCGTAAAAATAATAACGCTAAGGGGTAATATTTTTGTTCTAGTTGGGTCAAGTTTTTTTTGTCGGCGTCTGGTACCAACAGTTGTATTTCCTGAAAAACACTTATCATTTTTACGGGAATTAAAGTTAATTAACAGTTATAATCATTTTGGGGATGTTTAAGATCCCAGGGCTTCGGTTCAAACTTTTTTTTTTTAATAAAACAAAAGTAAAAGTTTAATTTTTCACAAAATGGAACAAATTTAGGAGGTGCGTGATCAAATAAAAAAACATTGAATTTTTTTAGAACACCCTTATGTTCACTTTTAATAGCGATAATTATTAAATTTAATTTGATCATAGTTACACACCTGTCTATCAGTACGACGTATCATTCTGTTCATTATCCACTTTTTTTGTCTTTTGGCATATCTTCTAGTAACTAGTTTCAAGTCTGCTATACTCTTTTGTAACATCTTTTGACCCTGAAATTATTAAAATTTTGTGATTGAAAATTTAACTTTTCAAATTATACTGGAACCTCGATTTATGTGCCTTCGATCTACTGCCTTCTGAGAATTTCAGCCGGCTCGCATTCGTCGATGAGGGGTTTCAAGGAGCAGGGAAAGAGGCGCGCCGAACTCGATGCAATGACGCAGCGCCGTAAACACAAAGTGGGCAGAGCCTCAAGCGGATAATTTTGTCAGTTCGCTTCAGTTAACTTTCAGTGTTTCCGTTGGTTTTGGTTATGCGTTACAAAAATTTGAAAAAGAACGCGTTTAACATTCGAAGAGCAATACGAGCTTGTGGGCAAAGTTAAAATCAGGTGCCTCAAAACAGTTTATTTTACAGAAATATGGCATCTCTAAGAGAACGTACAAGAATGTCGTAGCTCGCGAATCTGAGTTAAGAAATAAGGTTGAAAATCATGAATATTTGAAAAAGAAATCGTCGAAAACAAGTGACAATATGGTTTTGGAGGTTGCCGTGTTAGAATTGCTTAAACAAGTCAAAGACAGAGGTGATCCAATATTCGGGCCGATCATTAAAGGAAAAGCTCTCGTTTTAAAGGAGAAGCTAAATGGTCCTCAAACGTTTAAAGTGAGTAAGCAGACAAACAAATATTTTAACGTGTACCAGCAAAATTTGTTCCTCATTTTAGCTAAATATTTAGTTTACCCTTGTCTCAGACAAATAGAATGCACATCATTCATCAATTATAACAGGTCTCTTTTAGGTTATGTTTGGACTTTTGAACATTTTTCAAAGATAACTTTTGTTAAGACCCATGCGCTGTTTAAAGTACTAAGAAATTTTTTTTTTATTATAAATGATGACTTTTTAACTTATAGAATCATCCATTAGACCAAAATTAAAAATAATTAAATCACTATACTGTAAATAAAAAATATACTTTATTTAGTTATCATATTTGTATTCCTAAATTATTATAATACTTATAATACATTACAATAATATATATTATATAATAATATATTATATAACATATATTTATAATATTATTATATTTATAATTTATCATTCTGGCAGACCATATTTTTTATTTGCAGAATAGTGATTTCATTATTTTTAATTTTGCGCAGAATTAATTAAATTTTGACTAATGGATAAATCTGTAAGTAAAAAAGCCATTATTTATAATAAAAAAAAATATTTTTTAGCGTTCAGCGCGCGAAAAGCATCCAATCAGATGCCATGCGCGACGCATGTATGTTCTACATGCGCCAAAGGGATGAAACTTTTGTATACTTTTGGCATGAAATTCTGCTATCATCAGCGAAAACATTTCAACTTTTCAAATTAGTTTCTTTTTATTGAATTTTTTTAACTTCAGAGGTTGATTTGGGGTGGTTTCCACATGCGCTAGAGGGATGAAACTTTTTTTGAAATCTTTTGGCAAGAAATGCTGCAATTATAAATAAAAACATTTCGAAATTTAAATTAGTGTCTTTTAAAAGAAATTTTCAATCTTTTAATTTTTCAAGGGTTGATTTGTAGTGGGCTCCACATGCGCTAGTGGGATGAAACTTCTTTGAAGTGCTTTTGACATGAAATTATGCTATTATCAGGCAAAATGTTGCAACTTTTCAAATTAGTATCTTTTTATAGAATTTTTTCAAATTAGTGTCTGTTTAAAAAATTTTTGAAAATTTTTGAATTTTTTAGGGGTTAATTTGGGTTGGGTTCTACATGTGCCAGAGGGTTGAAACTTTTTTGGGGTCCTTTTGCCATGAAATCATGCTATTATCAGTGAAAATATTTCGACTTTTCAAATTAGTGTCTTTTTCTAGAATTTTTGAAACTTTAGGGGTTGATTTGGGGTGGTTTTTGTATGCGCTAGAGGGATGAAATTTTTTTGAATTCTTTAGCATGAAATCCTGCCATTATCAATAACAACGTTTTGACTTGAAATTAGTGACTTTTTACAGAATTTTTTAATTTTGTAATTTTTTGAGGGTTAACTTGTAGTGGGTTCCACGTGCGCTAGAGGGATTAAACCTTTTTGGGGTACTTTTGACATGAAATTATGCTATTATTAATAAAAAAATTTCAAATTTTTAAATTATTGTCTTTTCACAGAATTAAAAAAAATTGAATTTCTTAGGGGTCGATTTGTCTTGGATTCTACATGTGCTAGAAGGATGAAACTTTTTATCAGATACTTTTGGCGTAAAAGCTGCTATTATCAGCGGAAAAATTTCAACTTTTCAAATTAGTATTTTTTTCGGAATTTTTGAATGTTTGAATGGTTGATTTGGCGTGGGTTCCACATGCATAGAGAGATGCAACTTTTTTGAGGTTCTTTTGACATGAAATGTTGCCATCATCAGCAAAAACATTTCGAGTTGAAAAAAAAATTCTTTCGTTTTTTGTAAACGTTGCGAGCTTTAGACTCAAAAAAAATGTAATATCTTCACAGAGAAAAAGTTTTTAGTCAAGAAACTAGGTCTTATTTTAAGCCAAAAAATATTCTTACGGTCTTCTTTTAGGACAAAAAATGGACTTAAATCTAGCTTTGTGACTACAAACGGGAAGTGAAGGGAAATGAGAGGAAATGTGTGGAGGGAAAAAAAGGGACATGAGGGAGGGTGACGGTCGGGAAGTGAGGGATGGATAGGGGAAGCGATGGAAATTAGGGGAGAGGAATTAAAGGAAAGTGAGAGGAAATGAAGGAAAGTGAGAAGGAATGAGGGGAAGTGGTGGCGATGAGGGGACGGGAAGCGAAGGAAGTGAGGGGAAATGAAGGGTGGGAGGTGGAGGAAAGTGAAGGGGTATGAGGGGAAATGAGTGGAAGGCTGGAGGGAGGGCAGAAGTTAGACATTTTAAATACTATATTAAATAGGCTACGAAACACTTTTCTGTAGGCAGATCTCGCCTACATTTATTCTTTTTTTTCTGTGTTCTAACAAATTTACACCGCGCACACAATATTATCATTGACAACAAAATTTATTAGTAGAAAAGGAATTTTAATTATAATGATATAAATAATTAAATGTATTATAATAATATATTTTTGAAACTTTTTGGGACTTATTGGGGTTTATTTTGTGGATTTATTAGGATTTATTAGGATTTATTGGGACTTATTGGGATTTTCTTGGATTGATTTAATTCATTTTAGATTTTTTGGAATTTATTGGAACTTTTTGAGACTTTTTGGGACTTACTGGGATTTATTGGGACTTTTTTGGTCTTTTCGAGACTTTTTGGAACCTTTTGGGAATCATTTTGGGGATTTACTTGGTTTATTTTGTATTTATTTGAATTTTATTTATGTATATTATATCCCATATTATTATGTATTTATATATTAATCATATATCAACAATATTATCAAATATGATTATAATCACAATTATATTTTATATAGAATTTTATATATTGTATATAGAAGCACATTATGAATACGCGACTCTGCCAGTCAACATTATACAGTTGTCACAACAATTAGTGCTTCTAATTGATTATTTTAATTAAAAATGATAATTAAAAAATAAATTATACCTTCTCGCTGTTCCGTTCATCTTCGGGCAGTATCAAATAATTGTGAAACTCCTTGAAACCGATGCTCTGAAAAATGCCTTTCGTGTAATCTGGTGCCCTAAAACATACATGAACATTTTCTAAATCACAATTACATTAAAATGAATTCTCTCTCTATATACAGGGTGTTTTTTTATCTTCAGACATTTCGGGTTATGTTAGTGTTTTATACCGGAAATCGGTACTTTCAATAAAAAATAAAAAAAATAAATAAATAAAAAAAATTGGATTTCAAATAAGATACAAAATTTTGACCAATTTTAGGTTATGTATACATTTTTCACCGGATATCGGTGATTTAAAAAAATAAAAGAAGTTTTACAATCTTGAACTATTCTTTGTTACATTATTGTGGGTGAGGTGACCCGTACTCAAATAATTAGACAACGAATTAACAATTAACACTAATTTATTCAATGAATACAAAAATTAAAAATTCGTACAAAAGCGCATAGCGTAACCGAGGTGTCCAGCACGACAGCTAAACGATTAATGACCTGAAACTCATTTGGGTCCTCAGCCCCCAAGCTGTAAGGGTAATCTTTCTTACAGAACGTAGACATGCACAAAGTCACGTAGGCCTGTTTACCTAGTTCTAAGAAATATCCGCTTTGAAATAAAGGAAATAATTTTAATATAATATTCAGACGATCTATGGACACTGTGGTGTCTTCCACTCGTAGGCGTACTGTATGTGTCTTTGCAGACCGTTTGATGACTGGAAACGGTCCTTCATAGGGTTGCTGCAATGCCATTTTGGAAATGCCTAAGCGCACTAGCACGTGTGAACACGTTTTTAAATCTTTAAATACAAAAAATTGTTTTATGCCATGACGTGTGCCACTTGTTGGTCGGAGTGAGGCAAAATGCTCCCTCAGTTCTTTAACGTACTCCGACGCACTGCT
>JAUMHM010086336.1:0-11021 GCA_032362435.1 Melikaiella ostensackeni
ACATTAGACAGAATAAGCCATATCAGTTCCGTTAATAGGGGTCGCAGTTCCAGTATGCTCTCCTTTATTGTGATACTCTTGTATTTGCTTGCAAGGTTGTCTGCTGTTTGTTTACTATCTAAATAAAAGCAAATTCGACCGTTTGATATTCTAGAGGCAAATCTAATCTTTGTAGAGTCAACCAATTTTTCAATTCCATGGGCATATTCCTTGGAGGCCCTGGTGTGACGCCCTGCAGGCCCTCGTTGGAGACTCTGAAGGCCCTGGTGAGAGGCTCTGGAGGCTCTCGCATGTGGCTCTAGAGGCTCTTATATAAGGCTCTGGAGAACAGCTCACGGGGCTCACGTGGCTCATGCCAGGGCTAAGCCAGGGCTGGGCCAATAGTCAGCCAGATTTGGGTCAGGGCTTGATTCTGAATTTCTGTCACAGTTGCGGCGGCGAAATCTTTTTAGAATATAGAGAGATATGTTAAATAAAAGTAGGTAAAAGAAATGGAAGCATGACAAATAGAAAATATAATTGAAAGAATGCGATTGTATAAGATTTGCAACTTGATTCATACAATGAGAAGGCAATATTGCGAAATTTGTGAGCAGGCTACTCTACCTCCACCAACATAACCTAAACGTAGTTATAAGTTAATGCTTCAAACTAAAAGAATTAAAATTATCCACTAACTTTATCCGCTTAAACTCACTTTATTCACGTCAAAAATAATCCCTCTAACAGACGTTCTTAACAATAACACGACGAAATTCGATAAGATATTATAGTCAGTATTCTCACTAAATGACTGTAGTAAATTAAGCTTATGATTTTTTAGTATTTCAGTATAGTCAGGCGGATGATAACCATCTTTGAAGTGAATTGTGCAGATCGTGTCGCAAGCAACGAAAGTTTTTCGTTGATTCGTTTTGTTGATTTTCCCAAATCTTTGGTCAATTTAAATAAATGACTTAGATGAATCCGCTTAATTGATTAAAAATTCTTTAAAAAACTAAAAAATTTGGTGAAATTAATTCAATTTCACAAAGAACAGTTTTTGGTGGGTCAACAGAATATTTTTTCAAATTTAATATAAGAAATATTCAATTTCAGATTGTTTTTTTACATTTCAAAAGTTTTGAAAAATTTGCTTTTGATCATGATGGGTAAAGACAATTCTTTAGGTAGTATTTCTACTTCATAATATAAAATAAAGTTCACTGATTTCAAAATATCTTTTACAGAATTAATTGCATCGTCTAGAAAAATACCTGCTAGACTGGTGGATAGGCTTGCGGAAGCTCGTTTCTACTCCAACAGAGTTGGTGTCCTTGAACCACTAATCGGCGGCGTTGTTACTCACGTTGCGGCAGATGATCGTTACATCTTTGGAGTAGTTATCAATGGACATACTCTTCCACTGTATGATATCGAGAGCAATATAATCTTAATACGATTACGAGACAATCGAAAAGTTGTAATGTCACCAGAAATATATCTACATTATCGTGATGATTACCCGTTCCCGCACCCGGGCCCTCGCTTGAACCCGCCCAGGCAACCAAACCCACTTCCGCCTCCGCCCCAGCATTCGAACCCAATTCCTCCCCCGCCTCAGCAACCAAACCCACTTTCGCCTTTGCACCCGAACCCGCTCCCGCTCCTGCCGCTGAACCCAGGCCGGAACGTGCGACGACGTCGGCATGAGTAAAATGATAAAATACAATACTAATTTCGTTCTGAAGTCAAATTAAAACGTACACAGTGAAAAATGTTTGTGATTTTACAACACTGTATGTTGCGTTCCTCTGTGCTATTGTATACATGCTTATTTCACTTAAAATATATTATCAATCATACAAGTTCTCGTTCGTGTTTTCAATTACCAAAAAGTGTGGCAAGTCAGGAAACTAAAATGAGCAAAAACACTGTACAATACAAATTGTCACAAGCCGTTCAAGTATGGTATTACGTCACATGCCTACTATCGGCGAGAAAATTGTAGGCATCTGCCTTTGAAGCTAAACAACTCAGCCAAAAAAATTCCAGTGTAATAAGTAAATAGTCATTTTAAAGCTGGAAGTGTTCTACGTAAATAAGCTTCAAGACGTTGATGCAAAAAAATGTTTGTGCTTCGCAGACTGAAGAATGTAAAGAAAGTGAGAAATTTTGGGCACATTTGAGAAGAGTCAAGTTTAGAGCATTATTTTTTATACAAGAGACAATGGGAAAATTTTGAAAAAATTCATGAATATGAGAAAAACATTTGTGAACAAATTGCAGTTGACAAATTTGAGAAATAATAAAAAATTTTGCTTAAAATTATAAAAATGTACAACTATACTATCTTCAGTTCTAATTAAGATATTGAAGCTATTCAAACTCGAAACTGTCACTCAAAGGCTCTGTAATTATTTACCATTTTCAAAAAATATGCGACTGCTTTTTTTCTTTGTGAAAATTGTGATATTTTAAAACAGTTTTTTGTATTGGAAAACAAGTGTTATAAACCAGCGGGGTGCCTTTTTTTCTAAAGAATAGTTCTCGCTTTTCCACACCAAAAATATATAAACGATATAAAAACTTGAAACGACCTAATATCATTGGAAACGCATATGAATCATTACATGTGGTAAAGTGATAATATAAATAATAACAATAATAATAATTATTATTATAAGTTTCGTTCATAACAGTTTTCTTATTATTTTGAAATAATTTGAATCATGTTAGATTCGAATTAAAACAATTCGTTTATGATTCGATATCAAATGATAATAATTTTAAATATATAAAAACGATATAAAAACTTTAAACGACTCAATATTATTAAACACGCATTTGAATCATTACATGACATAACCAAGAACAATTTATCAAAAAAAGTAACATCGACCGTAGCTGAGAAAATTTTCCTAATAGCTGAAGTAAATTTTTTCACAAACTCCACTGTTGTAAAAACATCTTGTACATCAGAACGTACTCTGAGAAGGATGTATGTATTAACAATCTATGAATACAAAAATCTATTGCATGTATTTCAATGAAAAGCACGCAAAAAAACTCCTTTTAGACAGAGAAATAGGGAAGACATTGAATTCCCTCAATATTTTATTGACAGGGTGACATTTTTTTACAGAAAAATTGCTTCCACAAGCGGTAAATCCTGCCAAGATGTGAAGAATGAGAAATATATTCAAATTTATGTTACTTCAGCATTTTCATTGGGCTTTTTCTCGATTGTCTTAAAATAAAGTCCAACGAAGCATATATTTTATCAATGAGTTTACATCAAAACTAATAACTTCGGCGACGTCTCAATTACGTTGCACATGTTTTTTTAATGCGCATCGCTGACGCACAGGCCTCACTCATCGAGTTGCAATAGAGTGGAACGGAACGATTTGGCAGATTTCAGTTGCAACATTTTTTCATATCAGTCTTTAAGCTAATTATTAATTTTTTTCGTATAGAAATTGAAGTATTTGCTTCTTGAAATAACGAGGAATTTGTTTTGTAAACATTCAAAGTTTTAGAAAAAAAGCAAGTTGCAATAGTTTGAAGTCAACGAGATTAATTGCAACAGAATGAAAAGTTCTACGACAGTTGCGATAGTTTTTCAATCGCCGTTTGAAATGTAGCAGAACGGAAAGGCCTATTCGGAGATACAACACAACGGCTCGGAACCGTCTATTATAACAAAATGAAAACGCGCGCGTGAGTTACAACATTTTGTCACGTAGCGTTCGAGTTGCAATAGAATTAAACAAGCGCCGCGAGATACGACAATGCAGATCGGGACCTTCGAAGTGTCCCTCTTTTGTAATTGCGAATAAAAGTTGAGGTGCTTAGACCTTTACATTGTTGTCAGATTCTGGGTCTGGTAACGTCGGAGCTGCATGCACAAACTATTCGTTGCTTTATACAGAATCCGTATGTCGATAGTTATTTGATGTAGTAAGACATAATTTCAAGATGGGAACGTTGACAAAAATCGTTTGCTCGTCGACGAAAAAAATTACTATATCTAGCAGTATCTGGCCATAACCAGTTGTTTCTACTCGCAGTTTCTATTTTGCCCCGATGTTTTCTTCTAACATGGTCGACTGTATTTATTGAATTTATTAGAATTACTTTTCAGCTCAATAAATTCTAATTATTAATAAAGCTTTTGTATCATGTTATTATTTCTATATACTTAGTTCATTAATTATCAAATAAACATTTTTTTAATTGAGGGGCCAGATTCTATAGCCGCCTATAAATTTTTTTCGCGAAACGGACTTGGCCTCTGGACACTTTTCAAACAAATTTCGAATTTTAAATTCAGAAGTGCATATTCTTATAAAAATTTAATTGCGCATTTTTCTTCTCTGGTTAAAAAAGTTGTAGCTTCCGCTATTCTCGAAGTAAACCCGAAAACCCCGTTTTTTATGAGACAAATTGGCTTTTTTTTACTTCGATTCGCCGTAATTCAGCTAATTCTATAAATTTTTTGACGCAATTTACAGAAAATATTCTTCATGATGTTCTACGACCGGTAGAGTAAATAACTAATAAACAATTTGTTTAAACAAAAAATATACATTTCTACCTGAGGCATTCCATTAATCACGCATTCATATATCCAAGCTCATGGAAAGTCGAGCGAATTTTGAGCAACAAGAAACTTTTAGCTGGAAAGTTAATCAGAAAGGTATGAATATGTTTTCTACAGAAAGAATTATTCAAAATAAATCATTGTTAGGGAGAAATGAAGATTCTATTTGGGCCGTACAACCCGTTTCTTCGCACTTATGTATCTACTCGACGCATTCACATGGAAATGCAACTCGCTTTAGACGAAATATTACTTATTACTCGGAACTAGAGGTAGAAAAATATGAAATAATTCAAAAATATGAAATAATATGGTTCAATTTATTTAATTGCGATGCATCAGTAAGTTTACAAACATAAAGGTAAAAAAATAACAATACAATGCACTACATAATACTTTGTATATGTAGTTTCTTTCTTCTACTCCATCTTCTAACCCTATAAGCCCTATCAGTCAGGAACGATTAAAAATATTTATAATTTGCAATCAACAATTTCGTTCATTAAATTCTGTTTCAAGGACTGTTCTCATGAAATTCTCTCCACGTGCACGAGTCGAGTTGATACATACGTGCGAAAAACTGACCGCACGGGCGAAATAAAACCTTCATGAGCTTGAAGATATAAATGCATGATTTATGCGAATTCTCAGGTAAAAACTATAACTTTTGTTTACACGAAAACGTTCATTGGTTATTAACTCTAGCAGTGGTACAACATTATGAAGAATATTCTCTATGAATTTCATCAAAATATTTCAAGAATTGGCTAAATTACGGAGAATTGAAGTAAAAGAAGACAAAAAAAATTGTTTTCTGAAAAACGTGTTTTCCGGGTTTATTTCAAGAATGGCGAAAGCTATACTTTTTTCCAGGGGAAAAGATGTGCAAGTAAATTCCCTATGGGAATATGTACTTTCAAAATTAGGATTATAAGCTTGTTTGAAGAGTATCCAGAGCCCAATGCCATTCAGCGGGAAAAACTTGTAGGCTATTATAGAATCCGGTCCATCAATTACTTAAAGATTGAGACAAATATTCTATTTTATCCATTCATTTAATGTGAAATTGATTTCACTATATTATCGGAAATGCTAGAATGAAATTACCCAGACAGAGAAGTTATGAATAAGGTAAAGTCCCCGGTTCGTAAGCTCCAACCAGTTCGTAACCCAGCAAGCGTATAAATTAATTTTCTATAAAATAAAATAGAAATTGTTAGCTGATGTGCATTTTTTTTCAAAGTAAGAATGTAAATCGACAAAACTGATACGAAATGTCAGGCATTATTTCGCGTTTATCAATTTAAAAAAAAAATAAAATAAAAACGTCGCGCTCTGCTCTCCACATGTAAAAAAGTGGCAATCCAGTGGACAGTGATAACATTCGTCTTGTTTCGAGTTCAGTCATCTGAGTAAGTAGCTTTCCATGTCGAAATACAATTGAGTCGGTTACGGACGGGCACCGAAATATCAGCAGTCATGCATCTGTAACCCTTCTGGCAAAAACTCTTATAAAAATTGAAATATGACACATATCGCTTATATTTACACAATATCATAATATTTATATTCTTTAAATATCTATATTAACTTTTACCTTTGATCAAAAACAAAGAATGAATGCGTCATTCAGAAATGGACAATCCTTGAATCGATTATGCGGTTAGTATACGAATTGACGCACTTGGCGTAATTTGCTGTGGATGCCAATTAGTGTCAGTTTTGACGAGTCTCAAAAAATTAAGTCCTACAAACAAAAGCTCAAAAATTGTGAAATCAACTGAATATAGCCTATAATCTCGAATTCACTTGCATTGATGAGCCGGTTACGAACCGGCTCATCATTGGGTTACGAACTGACTCAAAGAGAACTTTCGGGGGTTACGAACCGGTACATCGGGTATGTTCGTTCAAATTCTTAATTCATTGATTAATGCATCCTCAAACTTGCTTTTAATGACATTTTAGATTGAAAATGGATTATTCTTTACGTAAGAAGAAAGTTTATTACATTCAAATATTGCTTGAGGCATCCGAATAGGATTTAATTCGAATCCTCAGAATGTATAATATGTCTAGGAATTTCATGATCATAAAGTGGGAGTCCAAAAGAGAGACATGGAGAGGAAAGAGCGATGAGAGAGGGGGAGGGTGTTGGAACCAGGAGAGGAGATGGTAGAGGAAAAAGCGGAAATAATTTTGAGAGGGGGGTCGGAGTGCGCAGTAGAGTCCTACAGTATGTAGAGATGCGCAGCAGAGATCTCTGAAACACAAAGCTGCGCAATACACGTTTGTGATGCATTAAACTGCGCACCATACATCTATGGCACGTTAGGCTGCGCAGTAGAGTTCTACGATACGTAGAGATGCGCAATAGAGTTTTATGGTGCTTAGTGCTGCGCAGTACAGTTCTGATGTAAACAGGAATGCGGAGTGGACACGTACTATACGTGAGGCTGTGCAGTATAAACCTACTGTATGTAGCGATGCGCAGTAGAGATTTATGGTAAACAGAGCTGCGCCGTACACTTTTGAGGTGCATTATGCTGCTCAGTAGAGTTCTGCAATGCGGAAAACAGCGCAATAGAGACCTACGATATGCAGGAATGCTCGGTGTGGATTTATGGTTCGTAGAGCTATGCAGTACACTTTCGTGGCGCATAAAGCTGCGCGGTAGATCTCTGCAATGAGCAGGACTGCGCAGTAGAGATCTATGGTATGCGAGGCTGCGCAGTAAAGATCTTTGGTTTGTAAGGCTGGGCAGGAGAGAACTAAAATATGTATGGATATTCAGTAGACTTTCCTGGAGCATGAATCTGCGCAGTATATTTCTTTCAGACGTAGAGCTGCGCAGTAGTCACCTACCACACTCAGGGGTGCGTAGTAGAGACTTGTGGTACAGAAAGCTCCACAGTGTACTTCAGGGTGGTAAATTTTTTTTCTTGAATTTTCATGATCTCATCCCTTAAATTTGTCCGAATCCACAGAAAAATTAGTGCTTATTAATGTTACAAAGAAAATTACATTCAGAGGTTCCGCAAGCCCCATGGAGTTTAACACGTATTTTCCATAAGGAAAAAATACGTTTTTGGGAATTTCAATCAGAATTTTCAATATTGGGTGCTCAAAACTCTCTTCGCAATCAGCCATGAAATACGCATCAGAAATCACTTTTCGAATTTCACACCCATAAGTCTGTTTTACAGGGTCCCGAAAAACCCCATAAGTAAAGATTTGCGTTTTGCAAGATTTTGGTGCTAATCATTATTTTTTGTACTTTTTCGAGTTCAAATTGTTCCTAATACATGAATTTCACTTGCTACTGATATTTAGATGTTTATATAAATGGTTTTAATATTTTATTATT
The DNA here is from genome assembly GCA_032362435.1 of Melikaiella ostensackeni. Lineage (NCBI taxonomy): Eukaryota > Metazoa > Arthropoda > Insecta > Hymenoptera > Cynipidae > Melikaiella > Melikaiella ostensackeni. The sequence goes on from JAUMHM010086336.1 coordinate 7,953, forward strand.
ATTTATAGCAATTTTCTCTTAGTCGTAGTAGTAGTCGTAAGCGTGAATTGTTTTTTAAATACATTCACGACTTTATTCTCGAAGTTATATCGTATACACTAAATTTTCACATACTATATCATTTATCAAAAAGTGTGTAAATTGACATTAGTCGATTTGCTTCGATGATCCTACGTCGATTGGACAGAGAAACTGTATACCTCTCGGATATTACCTCTGCCCAACAGATGACAATGGGAGAGAGTAGAAGACGGACAAAAAGAGGCAAGAAAGTGAAAATGCTTTGGAAGCAGGGTAGGTATACTTCATAAAGAGAAGGAAGGTCAGGTGTCTGCGTAGCGTAGGGTTAAGAGCACGCGACTAGCAAGCGAAAGACGTAAGTTCGAATCCCGTCGTAGTCATAGGCGTGAATCTTTTTTAAAGACTTTCTCGACCTTATTTTTGAAGCAATATTGTGTACCCCAAATTTTCACATACTATACTAGACAATTAAGGTTACAAAAATAATTGTTTGAACAATGTATTATTATTTGTGACAATATTCGTTCAGAATAATGATAGAGAGTGGCGGTTTTTCTGGAATTTTTATTTTTTTGTCAACTTTTCAAATAGAGTGAGGTACTCATTAATTCATGTAAACACCTAAATGTTTGAGCAATTCATCATTGTTTATAACTATCTTCTGCTAGTGTAATGGTGGATCAACACAATAAGTATAATAACCAATAGTGTAATAAAATATAATAATAAAGCATAATAAGCAATAAATAAGTATAACAATGTAGTAATTTCAATATTTATTTATTAATTTTTACTTTATGATAACTAACTTTCGGCAAAATGATTATTTCCAGACCTATCATTTTCTATCATAAATCTACCTGAATCTATCAATTTATTACCTAACCCATTCTACACCTATCAAATTCTCTCCACTTTGATCCTATAATTCTTTTTCCGTGCGATTTCCACTTGTATCCTAATTTATTCTAGACATATTGAACCCTGCACAATTGTACATTTCTATCCTATTATATTGCAAGTCTATGACATTCTATCATTTGTATGAAGATTTATTCCATTCTCCTATTTTTAGAGTGCTATCCATTCATGAGTTCGCGATTCCTTCATGGAACGAATGGCCAAGAAAAATACGATTAAAAGGAATAGAGATTGAACAGAATGGGGTAGAATTATTGAACGTAGGAATAGGTTAAAGAGGGATAGAAGGAATGAACTTGTTGAAAAGATGGATAGAATAAAAAATAATACGGTACAGAAAATGATGAAATGACTAAAAAGGGAATTGAGATAACAGGTGGTAAAAAGGTACATAAGGAAATATATACGATATGAAATGAAAATTTCACAATTATCGTTTGATTATTCATACGATAGTCAGTAATCACTAGGGCACAGCAAAAAAATATATATATTTTTTTCAAATTCGGAAGGGGTCCAAAAGTTGTAGTTTGTTACCCGGATCTCCCACAAAAGTAACAAATTAAAATAAATATATCTTATGCGATGTTGTGTTCTCATATTTATATGAAACTCAAAAGAACAAATAATAGCGAATTTATGGTTATTTTGATGCGAAATCAATTTTTCAGTAGATAAAAGGGATTCTAAAAACTTATCATTCACAACTATAATTATCATACGAAAATAGTGCAGCGATAAAAGAATCCAGACACATCGTAAATTATTATTAAAGCTGAAAAGGCAGAAAAATTAAGTTTTCACTTGATTAAATTATATTTTCCTTATTGGTAACGATTTTATTATTCATGGAAAGAGTTCTTAAAGTTAGAACTTACACCTATATATATCCTCCAAAAGCTACATAGCAAAAAACAAAATTTTATACATCCTAAATTGGCATTGAATTTGAATAAATTATATAAAATAATGATTTTCCACTGAATGTTCAAATGTTAGAAAAAAAAAGTTTTTATTGAGAAAACATGAATTTTTATAGTCAAAGAAAATAAGTTTTTTACCGTAAAAGAGGAATTCTCAACCAAATAGACGCATTTTCTTCAAAAGAGTTGAATTTTTCACCCTGGAAAATTTGAATTTTCAATGAAAAAGTTATTTTCAACAAAGGAAGATGTATTTTTAATTGAGAAAGATGACTTTCTCACCATAAAAGATGAATTTTCAAAATAAAAATAAAAAGATTATTAACCAAAAAAGTTGAATTTCCAATCAAAGAGTTGCATTTCCCAAAAAAAAATAATAATAATTTTCATCGAACAGTTGTTCTCACAATCAAATAGTCGAACTTTTAGGCAAAAAGAACGAGTTTTGTTGGAAGACTATTAAATCTTCAACCAGGATCGTGAATTTCCAGCATGAAAGTTATTTTGAACCGAGAAAAACAAATTTTTTACAAAGAAATATCACTTTTCTACCCGAAAAGATGAATTTAAGGAACCAATAATAATTTTCAACCAAACTGTTGAATTTTATACCTACTCACACAGATGAACTTTTAGCCAAGTTGTCGAATTTCCAGACAAACAGGTTAAACTTCTACCAAAAACAGTTGCATTTCCAAGTGAATAGTTGAATTTTCATACCAAGTAGACTAAATTCCTAGATGTTAATTATATTTTCAAACTGAAAAGTTAAATTCCCAACAAAAGTGATTACTTTTTTACCATAAACGATGAATTTTCAACCAAATAGATGAATTTCCAACCTGTCACGACGAATTTTCAACCTGTAACATCAAATTTTCAACCTTTGAAATTTGAACTTTCAACCTGAAAGGTGGAATTGTGGAAAAAATATTTTGAACAAAGAAAGATGAATTTTGTACCAAAAAGATGACTTTTTTACCTGAAAAGATGGATTTTTCAAGAAAGAAAAATTTCAGCCAAATACTCGAATTTCGAAACAAAAGAGATAAGACTTCAACCAAAGAGAGTTACATTTTCAACCAAATAATTGAATTTTCAAGTCAAGAAAATTAATTTTTTTGAAACAATTAAATTCTCAAACCCAAAGATAAATTTCTAGCAAAAAAGTTATTTTCAAGCAAGAAAGATGAATTTTCAACGA
>JAUMHM010086337.1:0-11021 GCA_032362435.1 Melikaiella ostensackeni
TGGGTGGTTTCCACTACATATGCCGATTTTTCAGGAGAAAGTGATAAATCAACATACCATGAAGTTAGATTTGAATTTATCAAAAAATTTACGATTTTAAACATGCAGGCGCACCAACAGTTAAAACTAATTGATCGAATAATTTTTTCATACAAAACCATCGTTGATTAAATAAAATACCATTTTATATAATATACCATCGTTGTTCAGAAAATATTATTAATGAAGATTGTGTTTATTTATAGTTAACCCAAGACGTTTACCTGAGCCGTTGTAAAATTTTTAGAAATTAATAATACAATTTTATATAATATACCATCGTTGTTCAGAAAATATTATTAATGAAGAGTGTGTTTATTTATAGTTAACCTAAGACTTTTACCTGAGCCGCTGTAAAATTTTTGGAAATTAATTAGCACATTGAAATCCAAAATTTCAAATTTGTCATCGTCGCTTGCTTAGTTTAACCATCAATTTGCATTCATGAATATTCATATAATTTTAATTAACAAAAATACACAAACCTTTCATCGATTGAGTTATAATGATTTTGCACTAGATTCTTCAAGAAAATTCTTTACAATAATTATCCTATAAGTTTAAATGATACTAATTCAAAATTGGAGAAATTCAACATAAATAAATAAAAAATTAATAGTCATGTACTTGCCGGAATTTTTTCACACTTAGTGTTTTTGATGGGTTAAACTATATGCTTAAATTGAAAGTACTCTAAAATATAATTAATAATAATCATAGATTACAGTAAATATTAAAATCGCTACATGGGCTTTCATACATTTTTAATTTTAATCGGCTTTTTCTAATCTGTAACTTTTATCTAAATATAAGATTTTATTCCAGCAAGAATTAAAAACAAAAAAATACCTAAATTAATAAGTCAATTTAGTATTTAATATCGTAAAAAGATGTTTTAAAATACATTCTGGAATTTTGAGTCTTTCTGATGTTTTCCATTTTTGACAATGATCCATTTTGAAGGTATTTACAATGGAAAAATCGTCAACTTCTTTAATTTTAAATGTTTACAGTTTATAATCATCCAATTTTGAACATCTTTTTAAAATAGGTCTATCTTAAAAATTTTTAATTGAAGATTCTTTAATGTTGAAGGTGTACATTTTAAAATGATGTAATTTTGAATGTTTTTGGGATAGATCAATTTTGTAGATTTTCAAATGAAAACTCTTTAATCTTAAAGATTTAGAAATTAAAGTTCTTAAATTTTGCTGATTTTGAACATCAAAAGTCAAGAGTTTTCAGTTCTGAATCTTCCAAATTGAAGAAATTTCAAATGAAAACCATCAAAATTAACAAATTTTTAATTGTAAAACTTAAAACTTGCATAATTTTTAGTTGTGAATTTTAAAAATTCATTTATTTGGAATGTTTGAAGTTTGAATATTTGCAGTTGAAAACTCATCGATACTTAATGTGTGAAATAGAAAATGATGCAAGTCTTAATGCTTTTCTTGAATAATTCAATTTTGAAGATTTAAAATAAAAAATTATTCAATTTTTAAGATTTTTAATTGAAGATTCATTAATATGGAATGTTCATTAAAATGATGTAATTTTGAATGCTTTTTGTGGAATAGTTCAATTTTGAAGATTTTAAATTGAAAATTATTCAATTTTTAAGATTTTTAATTGAAGATTCATTAATTTGAAATGTTTATTAAAATGATGTAATTTTGAATGCTTTTTTTGGGATAATAAATTTTGAAGATTTTAAATTGAAAATTATTCAATTTTTAAGACTTTCAATTGAAGATTCATTAGTTTGAAATGTTTACAGTTTAAAATGGTGTGATTATGAAAGCTTTTTGGAATATGTGGTTCAATTTTGCAGATTTACAATAGGAAATTATTCAATTTTAAAGATTTAAGATTGAAATTTATTCAATTTTAGACGCTGAAATTTAAAATTCTTCAATTTTTGGAATTTGACAATAAAAGATTTATTAATTTCGAATGTTTATAGTTTAAAACGATGAAATTTTGAACATTTTTTTTTGGCACATGTAGTTCAATTTTGAGAATGTACAATGGAAAATTAATCAATTTGGAAGATTGAAAATTGAAATTCACTAAATTTTTAAGATGTACAATCGAAACTCATTCAATTTTATAATTTTCAGTTCAAAATTCATCAATTTTGATGATTTCCATTTAAAGATTCATTAATTTTGAATATTTATAGTTTCAGATGATGTGATTTTGAACGCTCCTTTTTTTTTAATATGTAGTTCAATTTTGAAGATTTACAATGGAAAATTATTCAATTTGGAAGATTTAAAATTAAAATTTAATCAATTTTATAGATTGCAGTTTAAAATTCTTCAATTTTTAAGATTTACAATTAGAGATTTATTAAATTGGAATGTTCATAGTTTAAATCGATGTGATTTTGAAGACTTTTTGGCATATGTAGTTCAATTTTTTAAATTTGCAATGAAAAATTCTTCAATTTTGAATATTCGCAAATGAAGACTCTTTAATATTTAATGTGCATTATAGAAAATGATGCAATATTGAATCCTTTTTTATGCATAGATCAATTTTGAAGATCTAAAATGAAAGATTCATTAATTTGGAATGTTTATAGTTTAAAATTATGTATTTTAGAATGCATCTTTTGCAATAGTTCTATTTTAAAGATTTAAAATTGGAAATTATTCAATTTTGAAGATTTAAAATCGAAATTTATTCAATTTTATAGAACTGCAATTTAAAATTCTCCAATTTTCAAGATTTACAATAGAAAATTTATTAATTTGGAATGTTTACAGATTTACAATTATATATTCATCAATTCGGAATGTTTGAAGTTCAAATCGATGTGATTTTTAACGGTTTTTTGGAATATGTAGTTTAATTTTTAAAACTTACAATGGAAAATCATTCAATTTTGAAGATTCAAAATTGAAATGTATTCAATTTTATAGATTGCAATTTCAAATTGTTCAATTATTAAGATTTACAGTTAAAGATTCATTGATTTGCAAAGTTTATAGTTTAGAACGAGGTAAGTTCGAACTTTTTTTTGACATATGTAGTTCAATTTTGAAAATTTAAAATTGAAATTTATTCAGTTTTATAGATTTGCAATTTAAAATTCTTCAATTTTAAAGATTTACGATTGAAGATTCAGTAATTTGGAATGTTTATAATTTAAAATGATGTAATTTTTAACGTAATTTTGGCATGTTAAGTTCAATTTTTAAAACTTGTAATGGAAAAGTTTTCAATTTTGAATACTTGCAATTGATATTTGCCTATATAGTATATATAATATTTGCTTTTTTTTAATAGATCAATTTTTAAGATTCACAATTGAAAATGCATTAATTTGAAATGTTTATAGTCTAAAATTCTGTAATTTTGAATGTTTTTTTTAATGGTTCAATTTTAAAGTTTTAAAATTGAAACCTATTCAATTTTATAGATTTACAATTTAAAAATCATCAACTTTCATTATTTGTAATTGATAATTCATTAATATGGAATGTTTACTAGTTTAAAATTATGTGATTTACACGAATTTTTGGAATATGTATTTCAATTTTGAAGATTAACAATGGAAAATTATCAAATTTTGAAGGTTTAAAATTGAAATTTATCCAATTTTATAAATTGCAATTTAAAATTCTTTAAACCTTTAGGTTAACAATTATAGATTTATAATTTGGAATGTTTATAGTTTGAAACGACGTAATTTTGAACATTTCTTTTTTTGGCATATGTAGTTCAATTTTGATAATTGCTATTAATTTCCTCTGTTTTATTTTCAGGTAATAATGATTTTCTAATCTAAGAATGTTTTCATTATTTGTATCTGTTGTTTTCCTGTGAATTACCCTTCATGAGGAAGTCTAAATTGGCTTCGAAACATGTTGGTCCCCAGTAGTATAAAAAGACGGAGAAAAGAAAGTTTCGACGGCTATTTTTGATTTGTGAACTTTTTGGGTGTTTTTTTTAATGCAAAAAAAATTTCCATAAGAAAGTATATTTCATTTCGATCTTTAAGAAATATGAAAATTGTTATTCTATATTATTATCTAGATCATAGTGAACGGTTCTAGAATCTTAGAATGATAAATTATGAACAAATTAACTTCTTTCGATTCAAATTTAGAACACTTAAATAAATTAAATTCTTCAGTTATTTTGAATCCAATATTATTGAATTTCAGAGACAAATCCCGATTAATGTAACAGTAAATTTGACCGTAATGCGTATTCCCTATTTCCCACCATAAAATTGATAGTTTAAGGAATTATAGTCCATTAGCGTTATTTCGTATTCGATAGCAACACATTTCAATTGACATTAAAATTATACCCGAAAGCTTTAATTTGGTTGAAAATCATATTTCTGATAAAATGTTTCGATAAAAATGCGTAATTAAAGGTAATGATTCCTAAGAGGAAAATTTCGTAAACTCGTAAACTCTGATAAGTTTGAAGCTCTGAAAGCGCCGCTGCGACCATCAGTATAATCGTGAAGATTCAACTTAGATATGTGAATTCATTAGGAACCTTTAATTCGCTCGATTAATTTACCAGGCCAGTACTCTAAAGTGAAATCATCCCCATCTCAACTTAAATCTTCTTTTATAAATTTCATAATACTTATAAAAAATAGAACTTTTTAAAGAATTTCCAATGAGAAGAGAATATGAGAAAACAGATTATCATTTGAATTCAGTCGTAATTTGATATTAGTCTCATTTGTTCTCAAAGAAATTAAGTTTAATTAAGAAAAATTAATGATACTATAAAAGTAATCAAAATGCCAAAATTGATATAATGAAAATTAGGAAAATTAATCATGATCTTTTGGAATTTCGCAGAAGCAAAAGTTGTGCTAACTTGTCTTACTAATTTTGCTGATGTGCAGTGAAAACTGTTTTTCCAAAATTCAAAAATGATGCAGAAAAATTTATTGAAAATCGAAAGGTTGTTCTAGGTAGCTGCATGTTTACATGAATTAGTGGCGCAAAAAGAACTGGGAACCCTAAACTTTTTCGAAAAAAACTCAAAAATATAAATAAAATATCCTGAATTTTGCCAATATTGATAAAAAAAAAGTTTGTGCTTGATGACATGATTAACTTTTTCTGTACAAGGGGAATGAAATTGAATCAGACCAATCTTTTTTAAAATAAAAAGAATATTATTTTTCTTTCAATTCCGAAAATGGGGCATTATTTCTGAAGTGATCACCTAAAATACCAAAATTCTCCGATCGGGCCCAAACTTCGGTAAAGTGTAGTCCTACTAAATGAAAATTTATGGGGGAAAAATATTGCCATTGGGACAAATATTTACCGTGAGGGGGAGGGGTTTTTTTTCGTCTTTTGGATGTAACATCGAATTCGGCGAATTGTAACTTTTTTAATATCAATAAAACAAACCTTTGTCTTCTACAGTTTTGATAGGATTTTTCACGTCCCCTTCACTGATCATAAGCATTTTTCGAATAAAAATTTTACCTTCAAAAATAAAGGTCAAAAATAAATCTCACTTTTTTCATTTTGCACCATTTTTGTCTTCTTTTTTTAGGCTTGGGAAAAAGCTGAGATTTTTTCCTTTGAGGCCCTCAAGGTTAAAAAATAAGCCGACATTTGTTTATTTATGAAAATAATCGATACGTAGTTTCTTTGAGGACATAATCTGTTTCGATGCACTAAAAGTCTTTTAATATTAATTTAAAAAATTAGTCTTTTACAGTTTCGAAAGTATTTTTACGCCCTTTTTACTGAATCTATCTTTTTTAAAGAAAATTATTACTTGACCTTCAAAAATTAAGGTCAAAATTAAATTTCACTTTTTTCGAATTTTGATCACTTTTTTTGTTTTATTTTAGGCTAGAATGCTTAACGCTTATTTTCATAAATAAATAATTATCATCACAATTATTCACCGGTAGGATTACTAAAGAAGAACAAAAGCTCAGCTTTCTTTCAAGCCTAAAATGAGACAAAAAGTGATCAAAATTTTAAAAAAGTGAAATTTATTTTTGACCTTAATTTTTGAAGGTCAAATATTTATTTTTACAAAAAATGCTTAGGTTCAGTGAAAAGGGCGTAAAAAATCTCATCGGAACTGTAGATGACTTATTTTATTTTCACTAATATTAAAGACTTAATGATTATTTTCATAAATAAACAAATGCTGACCCATTTTTCAACCATAGTCGCATAAAATTACAAAAAAAGTCGAACGGAATTGCGAAAACAGTGGTATGAAATTTTTAAAGATAATGAAAAAAATCAGTATCAGACACTGAATGACTGAAATAATAACTTTGTTTATTTAGGAGTATAAAGTACAGGATTTAATAATAAATACAGGATTTAAAAGTTTGTAGTCCATAATGAGAAAGTGTAGAAAATTAACTTCATTTTCTAAGCGAGATTTCCAATTATCTATGCTAAAATTTTGAAAATATGTATAAAAAATATACTTCAATGTTTATTCAAAGTATTATTCTATAATCTATGAATTACCAAAATTCCTATTTATTTATCACAGGCTTCACAGTCTTTCCCCTATTCCCCTGATTTCCACTTTTTCTAATTTTCCATTTTAATGCGCACTGAATTAATAGAAACTGATAAGAAAATAAAATCATTTTTGCTTGGAAGTTCATTTATTTGGTTTAAAGTTCACTTGTTTTGTTGAAAATTTATATTTGTGGGTTGAAAATTCAACTCTTTTATAGAAAATTCGTCTTTTGAGCTTCAAAATTCAATAATTTATTTGAATTTCTTATTTCATCTTGACTGAGAAATCTTTTTTGGTTGAAAATTCAACTCTTTTATTAAAAGTTCATCTCTTTTGGTAGAAATTTAATGTTTTTTAGTTAAAAATTCAACAATTTGCTGAAAAGTCATCCTTTTTTGTCTTAAAAATTTAACAATTTGGTTGAAATTTTTTTTCCTATTGACTGAAAAATCTTTTTTGGATGAAAATTCAGCTTTATTGTTGAAAATTCATCTTTATGGGATTGGAAATTCACATCTTTTGGTAAAAATGTTATGTTTCTTAGTTGAAGCTTCAACAATTTCGTTGAAAAATCATCTTATTTGGTTGGAAATTTAATTGTTTTTTTTTTTTTTTGAAAATTCAGATTTTTGAGTTAAAAATTCAACCATTGTGTAGAAAATTTGTCTTTTTGGCTTGAAAATTTAACAACTTGGTTGCAAATTTTTTTTTTCTTCTTGACTGAATCTCTTTTGGTAGAAATTTGATCTATTTTGGTTCAAATCGCAACTGTTTGGTAAATAATTATTCTGTTTCGGTTGAGAATTGAAATAATTCGTTGAAAACTCTTCCTTTTTGGTTAAATTAAATTGTTTGGTTTAAAAATTGAAATGTTTTGTTGGAAATTTATACTTTCGGTTTGAAAATTCAACTGTTTTGTAGAGAATTCATCACTTTTGGTACAAATTTCATGTTTTTTACTTAAAAATTCAACAGCTTGGTTAAAAAGTCATCCTTTTCGATTGGAAATTAATTTTTTTTTGAGAATTCAGATTTTCGGGCTAAAATTCAACTTTTTTGTACAAAATTTGTCTTTTCGGCTTGAAAATTTAACAACTTGGTTGCAATTTTCTTTCTTCTTGACTGAATCTCTCTTGGTAGAAACGTCATTCATTTTGGTTAAAATCGCAAATCTTTGGTTGATGATTATTCTGTTTTGGTTGAGGATTTACACATTTTGTTGAAAACTCTTCCTTTTTGGTTAAATTCAACTATTTGGTTTAAAAATTGAAATGTTTTGTTGAAAATTTATATTTTCGAGCTGAAAATTCAACTATTTGTAGAAAATGCATCTCTTTTGGTACAAATGTTATATTTTTTACCTCAAAATTCAACAGTTTGATTAAAAAGTCATCCTTGTCGATTGGAAATTCTTTTTTTTTTTTTTTTTGAAAATTCAGATTTTTGGGCTAAGATTTCAACTGTTTTGTAGAAAATTCGTCTTTTTGTCTTGAAAATTTAACAATTTTGTTGAAAACTCTTCCTTTTTGGTTAAATTCAACTATTTGGTTTAGAAAATCAATTGTTTTGTTGAAAATTTATATTTCCGGGTTGAATCAATTGTTTGTAAAAAATGCATCTCTTTTGGTACAAATTTTGTGTTTTTTACTTAAAAATTCAACAGTTTGGTTAAAAAGTCATCTTTGTCGATTGGAAATTCATTTATTTTGTTGTTGAAAATTAAGATTTTCGGGCTAAGATTTCAACTGTTTTGTAGAAAATTCGTCTTTTTGACTTGAAAATTTAACAGTTTTGTAGAAAACTCTCGCTTTTTGGTTAAATTCAACTATTTTTCACTTAAAATTAAAATTTTTATGGTTGAAATATCAACTACTACATTTTTTGTTGAGAATTAATGTTTTTTGGTTGAAAATTGAAGTATTTGGTTGAAATATCATGTATTTTCTTAAAAATTAATTTTTTTGGTCGAAGATTCAACTCTTTGGTTAAAAATTTTAATATTTTGTCAAAAATTCATGTTTTTTCGGTCGGAAATAATTTTTTCGAATTGAAAATTAAATTATTCCGTTTTTGGTTGAAAATTCATTTTTTTAGTCACAAATTTAACTATTTAGTTGGAAATTCATGTATTTTTTTAAAAACTCTTTTTTTTTGTTTGAAGATTCATCTCTTCAGTTAAAAATTAAAATATTTTGTAGAAAATTCGTCTTTTTGGTTTGAAAATTCAATATTTTGGTTGAATTTTGTTTCTTTCTTGAATGAGAAATCTTTTTTTGGTTAAGAATTCAACTATTTTCTTCAAAATTCGTCTTTTTGTTTTAAAGAATCTTCACTTTTAGTAGAAATTCCATCTTTTTTTGTTAAAAATTGATCTTTATTAGTTGATGATTCAGTTATTTGCTTGAAAATTCATCTTTCAAGAAATTCAAAGCCTTTCAAATAATAATCGAACACTTAAAATTTAAAATTACTCAACAATTAAGGCTTTAAGTTTGAGACTGTATAATTTAAATATGAAATTATTCATTTTTAAATAACTGATTTTCAAACTAATCTATTTTAAACATTTTCGACTCAAAAATGTCCAACTTTAATGGCTCGAAATTAGTTTTGTAGAAAATTCGTCTTTTTGGCTTGAAAATTTAGCAAGTTTAGAAATTGTTATAATCGAATATATTTAAAAACTGTTTTAATGAACAACCCTATAGAAATTTCAAAAATAAATTTAAAAATGCTATTTTAAATATTTAAACATTTTTCAGACATTATAATCATTCTCTATAAAAAAAGTTCCGTAATACATTTTATTAGGAATATTTTTTTCTTAATTGCTTGGCCAACTTTGATTTCACAAATTCATCTAGTTGAACTTGGCAGATTTTTTGCATCGCAGATGTTTTTGGTGGGATTTCATGTTTTCTTGTATATTTTTTAAAATCTGACTTTTCATTTTTTACACTAAATACATAAAATTTTAAAAACTAATCAAGATATCGAAAATTATTGCAAGACATATCGAGAATCTGTTGCTACAAACTTCTCGTTAAAATTTTGTACTAATCGGTTAGATAGATTAGGATGTAGATTGTAGAGGAAAGCACAGGTGAAAAAAATTGATTTTTTAACATAAAATATGACTAACTAAAGTTTTAAATTAATAAGCATATCAAATTTTTCTAAAATACAAATCGCCTTTCAAATTGTAGTATTTATAGGTTTAGAAATATGTATTTTATTTATTCTCTATTTATACCTAAGTAAATATTTAAAAGTGAAGAAACAGAAAAGTTGTTAAATCTTTCAAGAATTAATGTCTGGGCATGTAATAGTTACATAAATAAAGACCAAAGTCAACGACAACTTCCAGACCATAATGTATAATTTTCTTTTTATTATTGCTACTAAAAGATGCTCATCAAACAGAATATTGCAATACGTAAAGAAAGAAAAGTACGCAAAGTATTGCAATATTCTGTTTGATGAGCATCTTTTAGAAGCAATAAAAAAAATGATACATTATAGTCTGGAAGTTTTTGACTGTGGTCTTTATTTATGTAAGTAAATATTGTTGTATATAAATAATTTCGAATTTAAATTTTATTTAACTACTGTATTTCAAATGGTGGTATCTATTCGTTTTTAAATATGCATTTGACTTATTCTTTATTCATTTCCAAGTATTTGTTGATTATTTGTCCCGATTATTTGTTCACACAAATGAACTTTTTCGTTCTATAACTTTATTAAAATTTATTTTTTCTTTAAATCCTATTCTTTAGAATGTCAATCGTTACAAATATTCGACATATTTGTAGTAATAGATATTTTTTATAACAATTCGTTTATATAAACAACTTGATTTCTCATTGGTTGTAAAGCGTAATAACACAATGAATTATTTTTTGCTTTAAAATGAAATATACATTTTAATAATTAATTTGAATTAAAAGTTAATTTCAATAATCATTGTGAATGCCCATAAAAATACAATTCATTTGAAATTTAATATTTTTATGTTTAGAATATTTGCATATGCCAAAATGCTGCTAATTTCAAGTTTACTTTGTTAAATCAATATTAGTACTCTGTGCAAAGTATATGCTTATTTAATCATAAAAATAATGTGTTCCTCATTTTCAACCAGTACTCATTAATTTATCGGAAACTTGAAATACTAAAAAATATTTTCTCGAGAGAAATATACGCAAAAAACGTGTTTCAACAATAAAAATAAATTCAATTTGTATATTCCTCATGCATTTCAATAACTTCAAGCCTAAAGTACAGCCAGCACTTCCATTCGGCCGCGGTCAACATGTCCAACACTTTCAGTTTTGAGAGCCAACAACCTGCTCTTTTTCAACTCTTTAATTTAAAAATTTGAGGAAGTTAGCAATTTTTTAGAAATACGTTATTGGTTTGGATTATTACCTTTTCCTTTTTTGAAAAATGGAATAATCTGAATAGATTGGTTCTAAATCAACCCA
>JAUMHM010086338.1:0-11020 GCA_032362435.1 Melikaiella ostensackeni
ATATCTTTAACTCATCAGGCACTTGACTTAGTCCGTGGCTGATGATGACGCACCGGGGTTTCCGAGACAAAGTTGAAGATAATGATAATAATAATAATAGTAATAATAATAACACCAACCGACCACTTCCACTCGAATGCCACGGCAGCGCATCAATTTCCAAACCCATCACGATGAGTAGTTGATGCGCTACCAATTTGAGCACGAGATGGGAGCGACCACCACCTCACTTGACGGGAGGGCCTTTCGCCAAAGATTTGTAGCGAATCCCCTTGAAATAGTGACAGTAACTGAAGACGACCTAGAACAACGAAGGTGTCAAATAATAGACGAGAACCTCCTCTCTAGAAGAACTGTCAACCGAATAAGATCGGAGGTTGAGACTGCATTCTACCAGCGACTCTAGGGCGCGTAGACTGAAAAGAGGTTCAAGTGGACGTCGGAGATGAATGGAGACGTGATCATATGTCATTTTCGTGCAAAGGCAAGGGGGAAACACGTGAGGGGCAAACAACATCGTCTCTTCGTGAGTCTGCATCCCGATCTGGCGCACAGAGTGACTAAGCGACATCTTTCTGATCAATTAAGATCCATTTGGCGGCGCCACCTTATATCCGAGGTCGAAATGAAAAACATCGAAAAACTGGTGCGACAACAACTGGCATCTTCTATAACGCACCCTATGGATGCGGTGGAAGAGGAGGTTCATATGCCCGTGACACGAGACGCTATAGACGAGCGGGAGCTGGACCTGGAGGATGTAGCGGAGCGACTGTCTCATGGGCGACAGTCGTTAAGGCTGCAACCGCCGGACCCTACTCCTGCTCCTGCTGAATTCATTGAAGAGCTCAATGAGGAAAGCCTACGTCTCATGGTGTGTTTCACTGGTGCCATCCTAGAGTTTGCAGATCAAGAACCAGCTATGAGAAACGGTCTGCCGAAATTTAGAGTCAACAGAGACCTTCTCCGGTTAGTTGACATACTGAACACCGAGATACTGCCTCTGTTCTTGCAGCGGGATATGAGCTTGCTTCAGATGCAGACTCTTGCATATTGCGCTGCGGTCATGTGTGCCAGTATGATGAGCATAAAACTCAGAATCTGGGCTGCTAACAACTACTCCCCAAGAAAGATGTCAGACCCTCCATGGAAGTTTCGATTTCAAGGCGAGTTTAGTAAAATAAGAGCAAAACTGAGACGGTTGTACCAATTTGTTTCTATCGCAGACTTGCAGATGGCGAAAACAAGGCTCAAAATCAGTGTAAAACACCTAGGGCCGAGGAAATGGCCAGATATAGGTCGAGCATCTGGGGTACTCATAGGTCAAGTCAGCTGGGAAAGACGTGGCTCCGTCTAGCACCCCGCTCTTGTCGGAACCCTTAAAAACATGTTGGAGCACCCAGATCACTTGCCCTCTTTTATGACGGAGGGCGTAACATATATGATTTTCAAAAAGGTAGATGCTGGTAGTCCTATTGATTACCGACCAATCACCTGCCTCTCGGACCTCTATAAGTGTCTCACGGCCATCATTTCTGACTTTGTCTATAAATACTGTGTGGAGAACAACGTCCTCTCCGAAGAACAAAAAGGTTGCTGTCGAGGTTTCCGCGGTTGCAAGGATCAAGTCACGATTGACAGTGTGGTTGTCTTGTAGGCAAAACACCATCAACGCAATTTGCACATGGCCTACATTGCCTACCAACAGGCGTTTCCCTCCATACCCCACGATTATTTGCTTGAGGTCCTTAAGACATAAGGTCTGTCCGCGTGTCATTCAATTTTTGGATCACGCTCTGCACACAAGGTGTACAAGGATTAAATGTTTTGATCGTGGGATGATGAGGGTTACCCGGTTCTTGCCCATTAAACAAGGAATCTTCTAAGGTGATTCACTTAGCGCACTATGGTTCTATTTGGCATTGAACCCGCTAAGTTGGACACTCAACAACACGTCCTATGGGTTCAAAATTGAGGCGGGAGTGGCTGAGTCTCAACTCACTCACCTCCTGTACATGGACGACCTAAAGGTTTATGCAAGCTCAGAGTCGAAACTGAACAGCCTACTCAACATCCTTCTGCAGTTCTCCAATGACATCAGGATGTCTTTGGGCTTGGAGAAATGCAGAAAGCTGCATTTGTCCCGTGGAGAGGTAAATATTCCACAGATTCTGGCCGACCGCGAACTGATTGAGGCGATGACTGATGAAGATTTATACAGGTACCTTGGAATAATGCAGGCAAGGGGACCGCTTCATTCTGCAGTTAAAAAGGTACTTGAAACTGCTCTTTCGGGTCGCCTTAGTCTGGTTCTAGGGTCCGGCCTCAGTGCAAAGAACATCACAAACGCAATTAACACCTATGCCATTCCTCTCTCAACATACTTCTTTGGTTTGGTATCATGGTCCATAATTGACCTAGAGAGGCTAAACAGAATCATCCGCGTGAAAATGTCTGAGCACCGAATGCACCATGGGAGGACAGCTGTAAAAAAAATAGTTCTACCACGCAAGCTTGGGGGCAGAGAAGTTATGGATGTTCGTCGATTGTGAGATTCTCAGGCTGCACAATTGGGTGAATATTTCCAGAACAGGACTAAC
The DNA here is from genome assembly GCA_032362435.1 of Melikaiella ostensackeni. Classification (NCBI taxonomy): domain Eukaryota; kingdom Metazoa; phylum Arthropoda; class Insecta; order Hymenoptera; family Cynipidae; genus Melikaiella; species Melikaiella ostensackeni. The sequence continues at coordinate 2,601 of JAUMHM010086338.1, forward strand.
ATTTTGCTCTACGACTACATCTGGAGAGTCGACCTGTATACCCCCTCAAGACTTGCAGCTGTTGATTTCCAGAACATCGGTCACCTCAACGCCGAACAACTATCTGCTTAATGGCGGGGTAAACAGTTCCACAAACAGCGCCCCCAAACATTAGATCTTCCTTGCGTGGGTAGTGATGCTTCAAACCTCTGGTTAAGGCGGGGAGAACTCTTTCCGGAGACGGAAGGTTTTGTCATTGCTATCCAGGACAGGGTAATCAAGACGAGGAACTACCAAAACCATGTCCTCAGTATGACGACAGTGGTTGACAGATGCCGCCTAGGCGGAGATTTCAATGAGAACATTGAACACATAATTGATGGCTGTACGATGCTTGCTCCGCAAGAATACACGCGCAGACATAATGATGCTGGTAGTATCATTCACCAACAAATTGCCCTGAACAATGGCTTACTACAGAGATTTAAGCCTTACTATAAATATAGCCCAGTTAAAGTATTAGAGAATGAACACCATCTCCTCTTCTGGGACAGGACTATTCTGACTGATCACCAAGTCAGACACAATCGTCCAGATGTCCTCTGGTTAGATGAACGTGCTAAGCATGCAAGAATCATAGACAGAAGCATTCTCCTAAACAATAACATTAGCTTCCGATACACTAAAAAGATCCAGAAATATACGGAGTTGAAGCAGGAGATCCTGACCGTATGGAGGGTGAAGAAATTCACTATTCACCCGGTCGTGATCTCCTTCACTGGGAACGTTCACGCAAGGTGCGTACAAATCTTGGAAAAACTGGGAGCCCGAAATTCGCTACACTCAGTCCAGAAGGCGATATTGCTAAGCACGTGCCGCATCGTCCGGGGTTTTCTGGGCGTAAACAATAATAGCGGCTGAAATCACCTCATTGGAACTAACGTTTGTATGAATGTCGGATCCCTATAAACGGGCTCTGCAGCAAGAATGTTGGATCCCTATAAACCACCCGCCCACCGTGATGAGTACTTGATGCGCTGCCAATTTGAACACAAGATGGGAGCGACCACCATTTCATTTGACGGGATGGCCTTTCGCCAAAAATTTGTAGTGAATTTCCCTGAAATAGTGACAGTAACTGAAGATGACGACTGAGTCCTGTTTGAAAGAAATAAGGCGCTGGGATTGGCGTTACTATGGTATGCTGCGAACAGACGAAATATGTTCAGCGATGTGACTTCGAAGGATACAGTGGCCACCAAAATATTCGGTTCTGAATATGGTGAATACTTGTAGCATTTCAAGATTTCCAATAAGTATTGAGGTACGACCAGAAGGATAGGAGCAGGTTGGCACACAGCAGCAGGATTGGCGGGAAATATCAAATAGATTGAGTTACTCCACTTTACGATAGTCGCCGCGATTGCTCCTTGAAGTTTCTCTTCAGGTCTGAATGGTTAAAGATTCTTCAGGGCTCTTCCGTGTGGTTCAATATCTCAGACAATAGCATACAATAAAAAGAAAAAAACAGAGAGAATCAATTAATAAACTTAAATCAACTTAACTAGAAAAACTCAAGTCTTGGTAAACCATGCAGCTTTTGGATTCGCGGTATTAAAACAATCAAAATATTTCAAATAGACCTACCGAAATGATCTGAACCATATAATTAGGCTGCTTGCGATTTGCAAATATTTTTAAACGTCACAAAGAGAAATTTGACTTCCGCGGATTTCATCAAATCTGGACGTTTTCGGTCTCACTGATTGAGAAAAAATTTGATTTTACTTCGGTTTCAGTCTATCGTCGTCGTCGTTATCGTAGTCATTGTCGTTGTTGTCTGTAAACACGATAACTTTCGACGAGATTATCCGATTGGGTTTCCCTTTGGCACACTATTTTAAGGCCTACAAAGAGAGAAGCAACTTCCAACAATTTTGGACCAACGATTCTGGTTTTGTACATCGGAAATGCCCTTTAAGAAATAGAAATTTCATTTTCCAGCAAAACTGTACGAGATAGGAGAAAAATATTAGAATGCAAAATTGTTCCCCTTAAAAAGATATACAAATTTTTCGTAAACAATGTTTTTTTTGCTGAGACGCATTGTTTCTGTTTTGATCGTGAAAAATGTTAGTAAAAATAAAAATTTCCATTTTTCGTTCAAAGTATGCAAGATATGGAAAAATGATGCATAGCAAAGTTGTTGATCTCAAAAAGATCTACAGAATTTTTTGGAACAATTTTCTCGCTGAGAAGCATAGTCATTGTTTTAATCGTGACAAATGTTAGTGAAAACAAGAAATTCCATTATCCGTTCAAATTTTGTAAGATGCAAAAGGATGTTATCAAGCAAAATTCTTTACCACAAGAAGGTCTATAAATTTTTCTTTCACCATTTTTTAATGAAATGCATGGTTTTTGATTTAATTATGAAAAATATCATTAAAAGCAAAAAAAATATAATAATTGAAACCATCACACATTTCTATACATTGCTTATTTCTTAAACATTCTGTGAGCAATACTAAAATTAAAACAGATATCTCTTGAGAAATCGAGTATGTCTACTTTGAAATTTTAATTACGATCGAAATGAACTCTTCTTTCTTATGAATCATTTCATGCACCAAAAACAGAACACGAATAGACTCAAAAATCAGAAATAAACTTCTCTTTTGGCTTATTAGAGACAAATTCAAAACGAATCGAATTTTAAATATGAAAAAACAATTATATTGAAAACACTAATCTAATTTGTTAAGTGATTAGCATTATTAATTAAGAAAATTTGGGTACAGAAATTACCATAACATAAATTTAATAATAACAGAGTTCTACATAATATAAAAGATTCCACGAAACAAGTGATGGGAGTGTATTCGTTAAAGCCGGAGGAGCTTCATGCAACAAAAGAGATTTCATAACCACCAAACGATTGTTTTCAGTTGTTCAACTTTCAATTTTATAGAGGTTCTGCACGAACATGGGGAAAATACATAAAGCAAACGCGAAGCGCGAGATGCGACAGACGCGCTCACACTTGCGATTTGTCAAGTCGTTCAGAAGTTAGCATGACTTACTTTGAAAAACGTTAAGAGGACTACGTGATTGAGCTCAGCACAGATCGAGAGCCCTGAGCGAGCCCTTAATTTCGGAAAAAATAGGCTTTGATTGACTGAAGAATTTCGAAGTCATTAGTACGGTGGTGCTTAGCTTCATCTGAAGTCAGAACGCAAGCCATTTGAGAAAAAAATTGTAGAGCCCAAGGTTCAGTGAAAACAGTTCTTTGCAAACTCTAAGGGGCCCCCATTATGGGCCTAAAAGCAGGATTGATTGCAGCACTGGTTTCGAAATTATAGGTGTGGCGGGGCCAGCTTCGCATATAAAACCAGATTGTGCATGGTTTTTTTTCAAACTAAAAAGACCTAAATGAGTATTAAATCGTAGAGTATTTCTCAGAGAAAAAATGAGCTATTTTTAATTCAAATTTGAAGATTCAAATAATCTCAATTTGGAAGGAACAGCATTAAAACTATTTCGATTAAAGCTGAATAGTCAAGGGCAAAATCCATTTCCTTCCTCCAACTAAAAATAGAAGGAATCGAAAACAAGTGAAAAGCAACAAAAGCTGTAAACATATTTTACAGCGGGCTTAGCGCATGTGTCTTTTTAATGTTATGTGCATATAATCTTCTTTTCATATCGAAATATCTCACAATTTGATGGATTTTTTACGCTGAATTGTAAATACAAGGATGTCACATCTAGATCGTGATTGAAATAAACTAAGGAGCAATCTAAGGAAATAAAATTGTACTTTCATCACGAAAATGGTAATTTGACTATGAATGGATTTCAGACAATAATCAAGAATAAAATTCGAACCTTCGCATTAGGCTGACAATGAAAAACCTTGATATTTTGTTTCAACTCGGGCCTCTCCTTCAAATTTTTACTGTTAGTAAATGAGTAAACATGTGTTTTTTGTTTTTTTTTTAAATAAAAAAATTCTAACCTATCGCTCAAGATATTTTTAAGGACATAACATCAAAAACATTTCCTATAGAAAAAATTTGTATTAATTGATGTTTAAAGCAGACTACTTTTCAGGGGTAAAGATTTTGAAGGATATATAATTCTGATATTTGCTGAACCAAAATACGTCTGATTTTCTGAAATTTGAAAGGCTCACACCCTGAGATTGAAAACCTTGGAAAAAAAATTACCACGTATTTTTTATTTTTTCGATAAACTTATTTGCAGACCTCGCTCAAGGCCTGAGAAAGAAGAAATCGGCATTTAAACTACGTACAATCCTTCTTTTTCTAAGAAAGAAAAATTATGAGGTTTTTTTTTCATAAGCTACAATTCTAAGAGCTGAGATTGCTGAGATTGCTTTGTCAATGAATGATATAAAAATATAAAAGAAGATTACTATGATTTCAACTTCGAATTGTACCATTCCGATATTATTAATTTCGACATTGTTTTTCAAGCTTAAAATGAATTTTTAGTTTTATAGGCTTCAAATTGAAGTTTTCAATTTTGACCACATCTAAGTGGATGATATCCACCCTCATACGTTTCTATTTCGTGTGTCAAATTCTTGAAAATTCATTTTAATTCTGCCACATTTTCATTGCTCTAAATATAACACTCTTGATTGCGGAAAAAATTGAAATTTTAAATTTTTACGTTTTGAAGGCTGTGCAATTTCATTTTAATTGCTATGAATTTGATATTGTACAATTTCCTGAAGAAACAAATAAAAAGAAATTCGAATTATAAATGCTGTAAATTTGCAAATGGTCCACTTCGAAATTGTAAAATCGATCAATTGTGACGTTTAATGCTTAGTAGTGAAATTATTTAAATTGGTATGCCTAAGAACAAAATTTTCTCCATTCTTACGCCGTCAAGTCTTTGATATTGTACGATTTAAAGTATCCCTTATCTACAGGCTGCCTATTATCAAAGGCTTTGATTCGGGATTCATCCAATCATTTAAAGTTTTTAATTCAGAATTGTTCAATTTCAAACGTTTTAATTCGTACCCTCCTAAGATCCTTATCTTCACCGTCAAATACCTCTTTCTAGTCAATGTCTTATATATATTATTAAAGTTTAGAGGAATTTTATATTGCTTGTATGGAAAATATCATAGGAAATTTCCTATAGGCCTATAATGATTTTCCTACAGTGGATTTTCTATACTTTTTCGTGATTATAGTAAAATGTTATAGGAACTATTATAGGAAAATCATTACAGAAAAGTCAGTATAGAAATAAATAATGTTAAAATATTGAAATAATTGTTGTAGAGAGTAGAGAAACTGTAAATAAATCATTAATTTTTGGTAACGCATATGATGGTATATACAAATTGAAATGTTTATGAGAATTAATTATATTTTGAATAGATGTCATTAACAAAGCTTTAATGAAACTAAAATACTATCAGTATTTTTCTTATATCTCATATTATGTATTTTGAATGATAATAAAACTATATGAAACATTAATTAGCGATGATCTGAGAAGAAGATGGTCAAAAAAATTCAATAAACTTTAGTATATTGTAAAGATCTAATTTCATTACACGTGGCCCTTGGGAATGGTATTTGACGGCAACTTTAAACAAATTATAAAAATTCGGAGGAGCCGCGATTCTGGGCAATTACCATATTGTTCTAATGTGAATTCAAACAATAAAATTCTGAACATTTCAGTTTATAATTATTCACTTGAATAGGCTTCAGTTTCAATCATTCTTTCAACTATGAAATATCATTACTGAAAATTTTTAAACTCATAGTTCTGAAAGATTTAATGAGGAGAAAGTTCTACAACTTTCACCACATTCGGAATTATTCTGTAATCATTATCATTGTAATAGATTTTAGCAGTTTGATTTTTTTTACTGAAACTCATAGCAGAAGTCAAAAAGGTTACGTTTTTTTTATGTCATGAAAAAATAAAAGACGTATTAACTGAAAAAGAATATCAAAGAAACATAATAAGTCAAACGTAAAATATATATATTTGAAAAATATCAGTTCCCAGTTATAAATTTTATTTCGATGTACAATGTCAAAGATTTGAGATTGGTCTCAAATAATTTTATACACTATATTGAAGTGAACTTTATTTAATTTTTGTATTATGTATTTCTGAGCTTCAAAAAATAAAATTGACTAATTAAAAGCCAGGAGAAAAAACTAGAAAATTTTTCGTAGAAGAAAGGATTCTCGAATAATAACTTTACTGCTTTGTTGACATCGGGTTTATGTACAGATAATCTTATCTATAGTCGCGATCCAGTTATTAGTTTGAAAAATAAGGCGACGCAAGCAAAATAATAAAAGTATGAGAAAGAAGTTTATTTTACTTTTGATGAGTCTTCACATTAATTAAATATTGCAAGGAATATTTTAAAACGAAAGTATTCATCGTGTACTAAAGAGTGCGCTTTAATTTCTGGTGCTATAAAAAAACTGATTTTCGCTTGTTTTTAAAGATGCTAAAATTCTAGAACTTTTCAAGTTCGTAAATCTTGTTAACGTCTACCATTAATATCGACTGAAACTTCTTATTTTGGTAGAAAGGTAGCGTTTGTCATTTTTTGAAAATTTTGAAAATCATACTATATCTCTTATAATTCCGATCGAATTTCAAAATGTCAGTGAAATCATTTTTAGGTATTTTCCTCATCCACTAGAAGCTTTGACAGCAATTACTGAAACTTTTGAAAAATCATGTTTTCAATTTTTAAAATGCTCCACATTTTTTTTATTGGATTAACCTGGTTAAGAAGTCTAGTCTTCATTTTGGGTCCCTGAAAAAGTGTCTCAATTCCTGAATAAATTTGTCAAATCCATCTCAATTTAGCATGGCAAAAACATTGAGGTAACCAAACAGGCAAACATCAAAAAAATTTATAGTTTTCGGTTTTTATGGCACTCCAATGCATTTCGCCAGATTTGAGAGGATTTAATTTGACTCCAAGCGAATTTAATATATTTTTCCAAATTTCAAAGGATTTCAAAGTGAAATTTCATATTTCAATTTCATTCGTTTAGTTGGAAACTCTTTGGGTTCGAGATTTTTTTCATTAGATTTGAAAGCGTTTTCGATTTAGAATGAAAATGGCTGAAAAATTGCACATTGTTAAATAAAAGCAAATTTCAACTCGGCATCATCCAAAATCGAACAATTTTCATTCAAAGGCTTTGAAAATTGAAATGTGTTTTGAAATTGAATATCAACATTTGTATAATTCATGATTAAACAAGCTTGAAGTTGAAGAATTTACAATTGAACTTCAAAAATTCTTTTTTTTTATGAAAAAGAGTTACAAATTTCACAGAAATTCTGCATTAAACTCATATAAGCTTTATAAACTGTTGGACAATAAATAAATTTAAAATTTAAACAGATCGTGCAATTATTTTATTTCAAATCAGAGGTCAGAATAGTTGAAAAGTTTAAATAAATATGAGGCGTTCTTAATCGTATACAAGCAAATTCATCTGCACAGAAGAGGCCTTGAATATTTTTTGCTGCAGTGCAAAGATCCTGAATAGCTGTATGTATAAGAAATGCAAATGAAATTTTTGAAATTGATCATATTGCGACGTCCTGCCTGCTAAGTCTGGTGTTTAAATAACCGGAGTTGGTCACAGGATTCATGTTTCCTAAATTTTCCTCGATTTAGTTTAGTTTAATAAGGAAACCAATCTAGGGACAAGGACAAGCCAAATGTGTTCAAAATGAAAGTTACCGCTTATAATCAATTTATTAATTAAAATTACGTTGACATTAAATTGTGACTGTGTTGGAGTCCTTCAGAGAGTGATGTTTGGGAGGAAAATCTGGAAACGCAGTTCTCAGTTTAAAGGTCGATTTTCCTAAGTCGATTGGATGCCAGACCTTTTCGAATTTCTGGTACTGATGATGAATTTTTATGAAAAAAACTCATCCACAAACTCTATCACTCGATTACTATACAATTGATCACACAATTTACGGAGACCTTAACAGTTGAATTTACAACACGTGATTAGACTTGTTTTTGATTAGTCTTTCAAACTTACTTTCACACTCTTCTTTTCAGACTGCCTTTAGGTCCTGGACCCGCTCCTTATATTCTAAACATGGTAATCGCTTTGCCTGTTGCTTACACATGACTTTTTCTCGTTTCGCCCACTGGCACCCTATACTCTATTTTTGGGTTTGCCTGCTCGTAAATCATGGGCTAATCGTCCTTGGAGTGTGAGGGTGCATCGGTGTGCGCTTGAAGGTGGAAGGACCGCTAGAAAGAGATGATCACCAGGATATTGTGGGTTGCCGCTGGTCGCGTGTCAAGTAATAGGTGACGAGTCACAGTCACAGCAATTACAAGTATAAACGTATGACTACTGAGGTCTAGATCATGCATA
>JAUMHM010086339.1:0-11018 GCA_032362435.1 Melikaiella ostensackeni
AAATTTATATATATATATATATATATATATATATATATATATATATACTAACGACATATCGCCTTAGGATAAAAATCTCTGTCGTTATTTTGGAACCGTGAATTTGTGTTTTAAATAAGATAAAATGCTTCAAGTAAATTATTTATTGTAAATTGCATTTTCAGTAGAAGAAATGCCCACTGCACATAAGAAAATGTCCGAAAACACTGAAAATTATTGAAAAATAAGCGCGTGGGAAAAACAGGCAGAGTTTTCAAATGTACTTTCTAGAAAAACGATCTTCTCTCTGACACCGCTCGTTGTCCTTTCTAATATCAGCAAATCTTTTAAAATCTTATAAAACTCCTTCGAATCCCTTCAAATCTTTCAAATAAAAAAAAATTCCCTGACATCCTTCAAGATCTTTTGTAGTCCGTCAAAATCCATAGATATACTTCAGAATCTTTTGACATCTCTCAAAAGCCATTGAAATGCCGTGAAATAATTGAAACCGTTTTAAATCTTATAAAATCCGTTAAAATCCTTCTTAATCTTCTGAAACCTTTGCGAATCCCTCGAATTTTTATGCAATAATTAGAGATCCTATAAAATTTCTTCGAATCCCTTTAAGTATTTGAAATCCAGATCAAATCCCTTCACATCTATCAAAATACTTTGTAATCCGGGGAAATAGTTTCTAATTCCTTACAATCCCTATGGATATTCTAAAATCCATCAAAATCTCTGAGAAGCAAGTCAAAATTGCTCAGGATCCCTCAAAATCCTTTATAATAATCGAAAAGGTTTTCGGCCCAGGGACTGAAAAAGCGGGAGTAGGAAGCTACTTTGCATCCGCTTCGTCTCCGGGCAAAAAAAGCCGCCTTGCGCTCAGGTTACCTGCACGAAAAGGCATACTTTCCATGCAGGTTGAAGAAAAATATAATTTTGTCCCCAAAGGCGTAAAAGCTGTAGGAATTATTATTTATTCAATAATTTTGAGAAACAGTGAAAAATGCCTCGTCAAATATAGTTGGGTCAGGTTTAGTCAAGTCGTTGAGCTGACTCCTCTAACAAGGATCAAGGATCGAGGAAGAACTTGTTCCGGTCTTATGTTATCTACCACTCTGTACTTCTATGAGAAAAGCATCCGGTGAGTTTTATGCGGGCCAAATCATTTTGTTGACCACAAGCATTTTCTTTTTTGAAAAATTTAATTTTCGCATTTTACCTACAAACAACGACAGACACGAAAAAATTCTAAGGTAAAAGTATACTCATTTGAAGATGTACTTCAAAGAAGCCCTTCGACTTTTCCATAATATCTAGCACCGCTCCCGAAAAAAATTCCAAAAATTAATTTTTTGGAACAAAAATTCTCGTTGACACAAAAATGTAATGACTCACATGAGCTTCATAGAATATCTTCTTTATGCAAGTACGAATGCAGAAAAAATATTGGATAAAATAGAAAAATTGTTGGTTTTTATTAAAGTCAACTTTATTTGCTGGATGGATTTTTGAAAATATATAAAGTTCATTTTATGGAAAAACTTATTTTTTATGTTACAATTTTTTTAGTCGTGCTTATATATAAAAGAAATTCTGCACGTTTTTTTCGGGCCAAACCATTTTCGTGGCTACGAGATTTTTTTTTCAAAAAACTTGATTTTTCGAAATTTTCTCGCAAGCGATACAAGAAATCATGAAAGAGTAAGAGGTTCTTCTTTGTCGAAGATTTTCAAGTGAGTAAACGTTTCTCTTAACACTCCTTGGTATCTGTCGCCGTTTGTAAGGGAAATAAAAAATTCAGTTTCATGCTGGTCTGACTTTAAATGAAACTGGTCTAAATCTAAATTAGTATTTATAGTGGAAAATTATAACCCATTGCGGAATGGCAATATGTACACTCATTTATAGCTGTATATGTATACATTAATTAAAAGAAGATTTTATAGAAATGGGAATCATGTCAGATAGAACAATTTAATGAGAGAAGGTGATTGTGAAACATCTTTAACTTTATTGAAACAATACGAAGGCGAAATTGTGAAACTGGCAAATAGACTACGTCACCTCCTCCTCTAGAATATTTGCAACTTAATCCTTCGACATGGAAAAATAAGAATTATATACACAATTTATGTCCCTAATTTTCTGTTCTAGGGCGTAGTATATGTATGTGTTAAAGAATAAACTACGCAATATAAAAAAGCACGCCCACATAAACTCTCAGTTTAAACAAAGATTCCACCAAAACATATTTTTGATGATACAAAGTTATTTCTACCGAGGCTTTAAAATAACCAATCTAAAAAAATATTATTCGACTTGTAGAGATTTTTTGCATCATATGTAAAAAAGGATAAACATTTTTTAGATAAAATATTTAAAGTCATCATAATTTTTCTGAATTTGTTTCAAACCTGTAGTCCTATTTTAGTGGTTGTCTTTTGGGCAAAATCCCATGAGTAGTTGTAGAAACTAAGTTAAAAAATACTATCTTGACATCCTTCATTTTCTTAAATGTTTAAAACTAAAAGATTCTTTTCGCAATATACTCTTTTCTCTTTTGATTTGAAAACTAAATTAAATATTAAAATGAAAAATTAATTGAGATCCATTTCTGAAATCCGATAAACCCTTCCAAGGCCAGCAAGAAAATATCACTGAGAGAATTTCGTTCGGGTAAATCATAAAAAAAAAATTTCGGTTCAGTGCAACAAAAACTGCAAAATAGACATATTTTTCCATAAAAAAATTCTTTAAATGGCAATTTCCACAAGCCAAATGAATGCTTGAATATGCTCCTAGTTAAATCAATAATGCACGAAATAGAATTACATATTTCTTCTTCTAATTAATTTCCTTGAATACGTATATGTTCATTCCAGTTTTGGCTATTGAAGTTATTTTTTACACATTTACTTTCAATTATTATTTCTTTCTATTTCTCTTTATTACGTGAAGTTCCATGTTACATACGGCCAATAAATATAGAGTCGAGGACTCAACAATTCTTGAAATCTGATATACGCTAGAGTGGTCCAAATGTCGCAAAGCTTGAAAATGCAATGTGCAAATGAAAACGCTTGTTCCTTTTTCAGAAAAAAGAAATCCCTGAAAAAATATAATCTAATAGAATGAAATCTTGTACATCCTCATCAAGGTCAAAGATTAAACTCTAAAATATCATCTTTGCCTTCGTCCTTGCAAAAAAAAATTTTTGTCAATGTTAGCATAATTGTTCATGACAAATTCAATGGTGCTGTATAATTTCATAGAGAGAAAATTTTTAAGAGATTTTTAAAAATACTTTAGATGTTCTTCTAATAATCAAGAATTTTAGTGTACCTATAGGCTCATAGATATTCTCGATGCAAATTCACTGGTTCCATATAAATTGTTTTCATTATTTTTTAAAATTTTTATTTGAAAATAAATAATAAGAACTAAATAAAGATAACAACTATTTATGAGTGAAAAATAAATTCGTACAATGTAGCTGAAAATAACCTAAAAGTGAAGAAATTAATTTTCAATTGAAGAAAAGCGTTCATTGAAATAAAAAACCATTTATTTCAATCAAAGAAACTTTTCTCTGCTTGATAGCCAATGAATATTTGTTTTTTATTCGAAGAATCTTTTTTCTAAGTGTATACGAAAAGTCTTAATCATCAGAAGAGATAGTCAATTATGTGAAAAGATCAGTAATTTACATGCATTGATTTGGATTGACTATAATCCGATTCGACTCAGCGCATGAGTCGTAAGCCGAATTTTCGACTCAAGTTTAGATTGAGTAGAATATTATTTATTTCATACGTTTATTTATGAGCACTTTGCTGGGCTTGATGCAATTAAATTTATCTAATTAATTAATCTAATTATTATTGTATATATCTGAGAAGTTTAGTAAAGAAACGAAGCTTTAAATAGTGAAAATTAATTTCTATTTGACAAATAAGTGTTACAGGAATAAGTAGTCTAGTTTTTAAATCTTACTTAAATTCATTTTAATTGTATTTTATTATGAAAGCCGCATTGGGTTAAATGTAGTCAACGATTGTTAGTAGCGATTCAGCAACTCAAGGTCATTGCAGTATTAAAAATATGAATAATTTATTTTTCAATTTCCTCAGAAATAAAGTTCTAAAACTACATCTCTTATTCATCAGTCTCAAGAGCAGATAACATATTATTATTGAAAAATTTTACATTCCGAAAACAAGCAACAACCATATTCAATAAATAAAAATTCCATTTAATCTCAAGGAACAACGTCTCATTATCAAGTTATATATTCGATGAATTTTCATATGAATAATTTGTTTAGAATTTGTTGAAAGAACAAATTATTATCAGTAGAGTGCAATGAGTGGAATTGTATAGAATGTTTTGAAGAACGAAAGAAGCCATTATTTATTGAGATTGGTAAAAATTAAGATATGTTATAAGGTGGTTTTAAGTCACACCAAATGTCAGGATAACTGTTGCTAGAAAAATAATTTTCGTTCGAAATGGATTTTTTCTAAAAAATATATTGCTGCCTTTTTCAAAATGTACTGAAACTAATTTCGGTTATATTTTTCTGTTATTACAAACCATTTTTCAGTTACGTCAATGTGTAGATTAAAAAAACCGATTTATTTATTATTCGCCTTATGCGTCGATTTAAAAGAATTCAACTCAATCTAAACTCCTAGCTCGGTTCGAAATTTCGAATTTTTTTGATTCGATCGCAGCTTGAGTCGTTGTCAACAATTCGACTCATGACTCACACGTTGTATCTAAACGAATTTTTTTGATTCGATCACAGTCTGAATCGGTGTCGAAAATTTGACTCATGACTAACAGGTTGAGTCGAATCAGATTTCTTCGATTCCATCACAGCTTAAGTCAGTGTCAAAAAATTCGACTCGTGACTCAAGCCGAGATGTCAGTTCTGAGTCGAATCGAATTATTTTGCACATCGCTAAAAAATGTTTCTAAAATTTTGTTCTATGAAACGACACAACACCATTAAGTTTACCGCAAAAAATTAGACTGCTGTAAAAAGATTTCATTCGATTGAATTTCATTTTTTTGTGGATTTAATCTTTTTCAAGAAGGGATAAGAATTTTCGCGTGCACATTGCATTTTTAAAATTTTGCGAGTTTTGATCCACCTTAGTGCACAACTTTCATGAAATTCAGGGAATCCCTGGAAATCTTTGTTATCCTTTGAAATCCCGTGAATTCTTTTGAAAATTTTGTGAAAACCTTAAAGTTTTTGAGGTCAAGTAAAAATTCCTTGAAATCCTTTGGATTCCATGGTTATCACACATAATCTATTGAAATCCTTTTAAAACGGTCAAGCCCCCTACAAATCCCTTTAAATCCTCCAAAAACTGTGGAAATTTTCTAAAATTCTTTGAGATTTCGTGAACTCTTTTGATATACTTGAGGTTGCTTGAAATCTTCAAAATCCAATGGAAATCCCTTATAATCCTTCATAATCCCTCGAAATCTCTTTAAATCTCTACAAGTTGGCTCAAATCCTTGAAATTTCGTGAAATATTCTGAAATATTACAAGATGCCTTGAAATGTTTGAAATCCTTTCGAAATTTATTGCAATCTTTGAAATGCGTGTAAATCTTTCCGAATCTCTTAAAATCCCTTAAAACCATTTAAAAACTATTAAGATTCCTGGAAATCCCTTGAAATCCTTTACAATATTCGGGAAGCCTCTGAAATTCCATTAAATCTTTTAAAATCTTAGGATATCCTCTAAAATTCGTGGATGTACTTCGGAATCCTTTAAAACCCCTTAAAATCTCATAGATCCCTGAGAAGGTATGAAAGGCTTCTTAAATTCCGAAAAAATTTGGTAATTCTTAAAAATACTTTGTAGTCCCTTGAAATGCCTAGGATTTCAAAAATCATTCTTTCGTAATATCTGAACGATCCCTAAAATTGTTTGAAAATTCTGCAAAATGGAAAAAGATGCCTTAAGATCTCCCAGATTTTTTTATCGACAATTTTGAAAAAAAATTTCATGTCTTGAAATCCTTTACAATTTTCTCTCAAAATTCATTTTTTAAAATAAACGTCATGTAAAGTTTTGCCAGGAATCTTAAGAAAAAATATTTATTCTCTTGAAACCTGATACAATCCTCTCATGGGGGGAACGGAACGTTCAAGTAGGGAGGAGCGATGAGGGTAAGGGAGAAACGTATGGTGAGTTTAGGGGTGGGAAGGTATGCAGGAGGTGGCTAGGAGGAATAATCCGTTTTGGTTGCTGGTGTGTCTTTTTTACCTACCAGGAAGTCGTTCAGTCTCTTCATTGACTTTGGCTCTTTTCTCGTCCGGCTCGTCGGAAGCTGTTGGTGGATCCAGGTGGCATTCTTCTCTTATGTGAGTCTCCACCAGGCTTGTGATCCGTCGAGGTTGGTCCTGGGCTTCGTGTCCATGTTTTTGTTGATGACCTCTTTGTCGTGAGGTCACAAGGGGAGTATTGTTGGACTAGGCAGTGTGAGTGTTGAAGAAGGTTTCTCATATGGGCCTTAAGTGACCCACTGCCCGTTCAGTGGCTGGTGAGCTTTACTCTCCTGGCTCGGAAGGTCCTCACGGAGAGGACTTAGGTCGCCGGGTAAGATTGTCTCTCCAACCGGTGCACCCGACCCTGGAGGCCCTCGTTAGAGGCCTTAAGTCACAGGGAGAGGCACCTTGTTCGATGATCCCCCTGTTGCTGCTGGATCGTGTCGGCTGCTTGATCATGGTCCTTATAAAGGACTTGAGTATAAGATATACTTTTTTGTTTCGTAGCCCTGAAAAGGACTGATAGTTTCGAAAACAAACAGTCGAGATTTTTTTCTTTGAATTCGTCATTTTATTTCTTCAAAGGCCTAGGGGCTTCGAAGAGAGCTGGCGGCGTGAGTCTCGAAGTGGTACTTCGAGAAATGTCGGCGTTCAATTGGATGACATGGAAAAAAAGGATGGGTATGAAGGGGCTCCAACCATCGCCCTTTCTTGTGAGTCCCAATGCACGCGAGTGGGCAGGCGGCGCAAGGCACGAAATAGGAAGTTTTTTGATTACTAAATTTGAAATTGAATCGGGGCCCGATGCCTTGTCATTTCTAGTACTTCTTTTTTGTTTATTTAGTTCCTTATGTGTTATTTTCTTGAAATCATCGCTACTTGGGATTTTGAGGTACTCAGACAAGGTTCTTTCACATTCAGCAATGTGTTGCGAGTCAGGTGGCTTCTCGTCTGTGGCACAATTACTTACATAATTTACTGCTAGGAGATTTTCTTTGTCTGCAGAAGAAAGCGCAAATTTTAAACGAGATTCTTAAGAGGGGAAAGGGCTTCGTTCGGGCTTTAGTCATACGATATATAGTGTTATCTTCAATTTGAAGTTTACCGACTTCTGTATTCCAATTTTTGCATCAGTGCTCTTGAAATTTAATTGCTATAGTTTTCCGCAGGTGGTTAATTGTTTTTTTGAGAATACAGCTTTCAATTTTTCGATGCGTTAGACAGAGTTTATTACGCATATCGGTAAGGTTCTCAATCTCGCGGCTGAGAGGTGGATCTTATTTTCTAATGGTGGTCTGAGGGACTGAAGCGCGGATAGCAGTTCTCATACTAGAGGTGCTATTATTCATGGCTTTGTCAATGTGAGTAGTATTTCTTAGAGTGGATTCAAAGTTCACTTGAGTTTACCGGGTCGAGATGAATGTTTGGCAGTTTGCTTTTGCAAAATTTCAGCGAAGTTCAATCGGAGCTTTTTCACAATTAGTGGAAAGGCTCAGAAGTATTGGTCAATGGTCTGAGTCTATCTCATCAATAGTGAGACTATCTTGATTATAGAATTTACTTTTGGTAATTTCAAAGTTAATAACGTCAGATTTATGTTAAGTATTGTGGGAGAAAATGGAGTGCGAGTCTAGTGCTGAGACGGACAGATTTTTGATATTCATAAATTCAAATAATTCTTAACCAATCTTCTCAATTCTTCTGTTAATTCAAACTAAATGTTTGGCATTTAGGTCACCTGCAGCAATTACCGAGAATGCAAGTTTGAATATTTTTCTGCAATCATTTTTTATAAAATGGGCGAGAATGAGTCTGGTAGAGAGAGACAATGGCGTACGAATCACTATGTATTTTTATTTGTATAAAGTGGCTTCAAGGGCTTCAAGATCGGATATTATCAATCCATGGTGGTCAATACATTCTTGAATTAAAATCGCGTTACCTCTATTAGCGTTGTTTCTGTATGATTGGTAGCCGCGAACAGGATTGACTCGTAGTGAATCACGTAGTAGAGTTTTACTGAGCAAGCATATGGTAATGTTATTCTGGTAGATGTATGTGGCCAAGTCATGTCGTCTTTTAAGGATACCCTGAGCATTCAAAAAAAAAATTTAAGAGTTTTTTATTGAAGGCTGCCATTTCCAAGAGACAATGCTAATATACCAGTTATAAACTCAGCTCTTTGCTTGACAGCTTCATCCATGGTTATGTCTCCCGCATTATTTCGGTTGTTGAGGTCGTAACTTTTTTTATTGGGATATTAGGTTAACCTTAATGTCTTGAGAAACTGGATTCTAAACAGCAGTAATTACTGGACGAAAGTTTTCCTCTGCAATGCGTTGTGTGGCGCGAGTAGGATTGTCGGCTGGAATGTCAGTCTCTTTTTCAATTTTCCATTTATTTTGAGTCTTGTTCACGCATTTTGAGCTACTTTAGTGCTGTATAATCATTTATTTTTTGAGGGCGGGGATCTTACGGGGGCTGCTTGTTCTAGAGGGTGGCTATGACTTGGCGAAATCAGCAGTGTTAGGGGTTTGCAGGGGATAGCATCCTTTAGATTGCTGGCAGGTTTAAAATCAGGATTTTCATTTGGCTTAGTTGGCTTTCTCTAGGCTTTTTTGAATACCACTCAGCCTCTGTAATTAGCCGGGTGGTCTTCGCCGCAGTTAGCGCAAGTAGCCCGTGTCTGCCGATCTTTTTCGCAGCTAGAGCTAGTGTGCACGCCCCCATATTTCACACAACGTGGGGTAGGAGGACACATGTCAGAAACGTGATGAAATCTCTGGCAGTTTAAACACTGAGAGGTTTCTTTTGGTTTCACATAGGGCTTAACTTTATTTTTTTAAAAGACCAGAGACTGGAGTTTAAGTAGTTCCTTTGCTTTTGGTGTATTAGGGACGGTTATTAAAATTATAGGTTCTCAAAGAATGTGGTGTAGAAGAAACATTGTTTGAGAAGAGTGAAAACAATTTTCTGAGATGGTTTATTCATGTTAAGAGAATGAGTGAAGAGCGTCCAACGAATCAAGAATATTGAAGTGAAGTGAGTGGTAGCGTACCCAAAGGTAGACTGAAGAAAGAATGGTTGGAAAATGTGATTGAGACACAGAAGCGAAAGCATATTAAAAGTCGTAGAAACACAAGAGCGTGCATGAAACGATGTATGGATGTAACGGAAGCAGAAGATGTTTCTAAGGATAGGGATGGATGGAGAGCAATTGATTATAAGAAGAAGAGCGATGCCTAAAACGAAATATTTTGGATACAAATGAGCCTGCGTGAAAAGATTTTCTTAGTGGAACAGTACAATGGCTTTGCGAAGCCCTTCACCTGGAGTGATTGCTAGAGGGATTGATCAGCGACCCGTGCCGAAATGGTGTTGTGCGACGAGTGTGTCGTTTGAATGAACAACACACGACTTATAGATTGATCTAACACCTATCCCTTCTTCCAAACATTCCTTACTTACCCACACCATATAAAGTCCTTGATTCCCCGTAGTATATCTAGGCTAGAACCGAAAGCGTTACGCTTACCACAAAAGGGATTTGGCAGAGAATAGTGGGCGAAGTGTGAGGAGGGAACATCATCGTCTCTTCTTACTTATGTACTCGCATCTAGCCTCAAGAATAGAGGAGCAGAATCTAGCGGACCCAAAACGCTGAATATCCGTCAACATATTAATTTTAACGGATGAAATAGCTACCATCAAAATGGATGCAGAACAACAGCCTCCTTTTGATGAAATCCCTATGAAGGTTGTGGTTAATGAAGAGGTGATTGAAGCTAAAGGCATACGTGCTAGGAATACTGGAGAACACGTACATCTAAGTCCAATCAATTCTACATAAAACAAGTTTGCTTCTCTTGAAAGAAAGAATACAACATACCAAATTTGTTTTGCACACTACTTCCAAAAAACTATTGAAACTTCACCTTTTTCTATCAAACACCCTCAGATTTGACATTTGGTCTACATTGGACTGCATATCATTTGACCAATTCCAACGGATTAAAGATCTTTCCACTCAAAAAAAAAAAAATGACAAATTACTTTCAGTAAAGCACACACCACTAACAAATACAGTAAAAAACATCTCTGAGCATCCTCTCAGCAGTGAAATGATTTTGGCCCTGTCTAAAGGACACGATTTTGCAGCGGCTACTTCCAAATTACCGAAAGAAGAAATTATCAGCAATTTGGAATCCATAATATAGAACCTTCCACCCAAAAAAGCAAATGACATGCGGCGTAGGGCGGCCAACATCTTACGCCAAACCCAACTTCCTTCCTCAAACCTAACAAAAACAGAAAAAGCAGCAATAAAAGAACTCAATAAAAATGAAGACATCATAATATTACCCGCAGATAAAGGCAGCACAACAGCAATAATGTATAAAGACGACTACAGTAAAAAAAATCATGGATCTTCTAACTGACGATACATATGAACAATTTAAAAAAAACCCACAGAAACAATAGTCAGCAAAACGAAAACCGTTCTAAAAGACTCAAAACTGGACAACAAAACAACATCTAACTTAATACCTACTAATCGTATCTCCCCAAAATTTTACGGGCTCTCAAATATTCACAAAAACAACATTCCTCTCAGATCGACCGTCAGCGCAATATACTCACCAACTTATAACCTAGCACGCTTCCTCGCCAAAGAACTAAATCCTTTCACAGGAAATTCTATCACACACGTCCAAAACTCTTTTGACTTTATCAAAAAGAT
>JAUMHM010086340.1:0-11018 GCA_032362435.1 Melikaiella ostensackeni
CTACATGTTATCTAAATATATTACTCATTTTTTTTAACATCAACAAATTCATTCTTTATTACATGAGAACACACAGCAAATATAATACATATAATACACTGAAATATGTGTACGTCCATAACAAAAAAGCACACTTTGTCGCTTGTCAATAAGAGTCAATTTCAAACAGAAATAGTTTGAAGTTGACCCTTATTGACAAGCAACAAAGTGGGCTATTTTAATATGGACGTAGACATATACTGAACATTCTCCAACATTACATATATACATACAAAAAACATATGGGTCATTACAAATTAAGTTCGAAATGCTTGTTCCCCGCTAACTTCATAGACTTGATGCTTAAAATATTATATGATATATTTTTTTTTTAATAAACGTTTTCTTGAGCTATAAGATTCAATAAAAAATTCACTCTTAAAGTAACTTTTATTAAGAATCATTTCAGTTTAAAATATATTGTGCATAAATGAAATGCTTTCTACCCTGGTACAAATGAAAAACTTCAGTTGGTTTCTCCAGATATTTTAGAGTGTTATTCAAACTTTTTTTGCCCTTATGACTTTAAAAACTATTCAAGACTTACAAGAAATTTTTTTTTTGTTTTTTCAAATTCTTAATAATTTTATTTGCACATACATTTATCCTCATCCGCGAAATCCGCATCAACTCCATTCAACGTAGGTTTTTACGTATTATTCGATAATACAGGGCTAGATTCTATGTTGTTTAAACATAAATTCTCTTCAAAAAATGCGGGGAAACGATTTCCGGAGTTGCCGAACGATTCTTGGAGGAATTATCATAATGAAATTCTTGAAGAAATACAAAAACGTGTTTTGTAACTTGTAAACTTCAACTACGACCCCCTATGTTTATTCTTTGTTTATTAATATTTGCTGAATCATTAATTTTTTCACACTTCTAAGCTCGACCTAATTCAGTGTTTGTCGCATGGCACTCTAAATTCGTTAATAACTCGAAGCTTATTTACGAAATATAATGAAAATTCAACTACGCCTACTCTCAACTATGTCCATCTCTATGGAATTTTTTTATGAATTTCATTCTGTTTAGCACTATCATATTACATTCATACGTTGCAAAGATCTTGTGAATATATGTTCAAAGAATATTATATAAAATTTTTTGAAAATAAACTATTAAAAATAATTTATTTTATAAATTTGAAATTCCTCATGTCACCCATGTCCACCTCAAAACGAAGATCGTAGTTTAAATATCCACCGCTGGATATCATTTGTTACCACTACCCTCATTACACATGAAAAAGCATTTTGAAGCATCCACCCACGGCAATATATTATAGTTAACAACTTTGAAATGCAAAGTTTACAGGTGTCGAATTCCGAAGTTACTTTTGAATGGCGATTTCAACGATTTCAACGTGACGAGACGTAATTTAGAACTTCTGAATTGACCTTTAAACTACCGTCCGCAGAAATTTGTTGCGGTATTGTTGCAACATTATTTTTCACGTCAATAATAAATATTGAAAGTCGGTGCCGTAAAAGTTCAAAATGATTATTACGAATAATTTGAAGAGAAACTACATCTCCGCTATGAGAATCACGGTTCTCGGTCGCTCAAAATTACAGAATTCTACAGTGTTTTGAAATACACGGGCGTGGCGACGCGCTACACATGTGTATGTCGCAAGCACAGTTGCGATACGACAGTACAGTTGCGTCAGTGTGGTATTGTGCGTCCAAGGCATGGCATCGTTTTTCTCATATCTTGAAATAATTACTTTGAAAATTGCTCAACAATTGCTAATGTGAGATTTGAAAATTTTGTACGATTTTGGTAACGAAGTTACTAAAGGTAAGGAAGTTCACTCTCATTCGACACAGCGTTGTATCTGAATTCGAGGTATTTTTGAATTTAATTAATGAAATCATATAGGATTTTCTGTAGAATCTATAGAAAAATGTATCCTTTCACTTTTCTGGAGAATAAATTGAGTTTTTTTCTCTAAAGAAAGGTTACTTGGTGCGCGCATAACGCATTGTTCTAGTATTAGTTATACAATAGGTTTGAGTAAGTTTGTAAATAAATGTATCAACAGGAGTTCTCCATACAAAATTTGTTTCATTTCATATCTTAAACCTTTTAGAAATTAGAAGAACTGGTTATAACTGAGTCTTAAATTCAGTGTTTTGATACGTTACTTTCTAAAAATCAATTTTAATTCTTAAAAGTTAAATTTTTCGATTAAAAATATTTTATAAACTATAAATTATATTTCAGTTCGAGTAAAATAATAAAGATTGTTGTATTAATCTGTAAATTAAAATATTTTTATTCAACACAAATATAGTTTCTTTACAAGCTCTGTACTAGAAAGAAATATTTGTACACTAAAAATGGATCCTGCTATACTGAACATTAACCGAAGTAGCATGGGACAAAAATATCTAATCCTAATATATTTTCTTATTAGAAGTCACAATTCAAAATTGAAAATTATTTTAATAAAATATGATAGAAATGGTAGATTTTGACTAAAAACAGTTTCGAATCTAATAGCTTTATGATAAAACTTTCATAATTCATTCAATTTAAAAACATTTAATTTCACGAATCTAAATTACAAACTGTAATTTTTTAATTCTTCGAAAGAATTCAATTTTTAAATTTACAATTTCAAAATGGAAAAGTGTGAAATTCGACATCATAATATCAGGGTGTCTAGCGACCCGGGAAATCCGAGAATTAGCCTGGAATCTTGTGCATCTTGAAAAATACGGAAAAATACCGCGAATTCGTGAGAAAATTTGGGAAATATGTGGTCACAAATTTAGATGGAAATTTTGTTTTTCTGCGTCAAATTATTATTATAAAATTATACGATTCCATGGTAAGAGCGCTTAAAAAGTTGAAGTTGAACTTTACGCGTATAAAATGGAAGCTCTCAATGTTATTCAATGGAATCATTTTAAATGAAATGACATATAAATCCACGTTTTCATTTTCCATGCTCTAAATGGAAGAGTGAATCAGAACATTAAAAAATTTTTTAAATTATATAATTTTGAAGCCATTTCAAGCTAGAAACATTTAAACTTGAAAATTTTTCAATTGATCCTTCAAAATCAAACACGTCTTGAATGACAGGTTACATTTTTTCAATTTGAAGTCGTTTGCGATCAATAATTTTTTTTAGTTGGATTATTGGATTCATGAATGCTTATTCTGAATAAACAGCAAATACTGCTTAACATCTGAAAAATGCCTTTTTAGTCAAAAAATTTTACTTCGCAATGAGTTAAAAATTGAATATTTAAAACTGAAACAATATTTGAACGTGTAAAATTTGGGATTGAATAAAAGAGTTTAATTATGAGTCTATTCATTTTAAATTATTTTAAAATTGAAAATAGTTTATCAAGTTTCAATCGGACTTTCTCATTTGTTTAATTACTAAATTCACTATTGTTTTCTGGTTTTCTGGGTTTAAAAAAATCCTGGTCATTTTCCGGTCCAGCAGCTACCACATTTTAAAATGATTAGTTTTGGGGTAAAAAAAATCAAAATTCAAATGGTCGAAAAAATTAATTTTTCCAAAAATTGTTTTCGTGTTTTTGTGAACATCAAAGTATATATTTGTTCTGACAAATTTTTAATGAGAAGTTTTTTTCAAAACTTCATTTCTTATTCATGTTAGTATTTGTTTTAGTGATAGTTGTACTATTTTTAATAAACGCATATATGGTGGAAGTTTTACCCATACATTTTTTCATATTTTCTTATAATTTTTGTATGTTTTGTTTTGAGTGAACATTAATTCGGAAAGCGAATACTTCATGTTAAACATTTTTTTTAGAAATTCAAGAATCAATCATTTAATTTTCATAACAAAAAAATTTGCATTTTTCTCTTAAGATAGGGTGAAAGATTTCTGCATCGAATATTTAATACTAGGTTGAAATATTTTTTACCACTTTCTCAGAGATATTGGAAAAAAAGTGTAAATGATAACATTTTCTTGTGCTTATATACCGTCGAATATAATCGACTTTTTTACAAAAATGTGCTGATTTTTTCATTGATTCTACCAAGATCAGAACTTTGAACAAATAATCCGTAATAATTTCAAATTGTAAAATCGTTTATGAATGTAGTGTTCAAGTATAAGAAATTTTTGAATGTTTGAAACTCATTTCTTCCATGTTCGGAATTTGCATCTCAAGGTATTTTCTTCAAAACCAGAATTATTATATTGTATACTTTTCACTCTATAATCTGCATATTGTTGGAAAAACCAGCATTTGAGTACTATAATAACACGTGTTCGCTGATAATGTGAGCTTGACCTCAAAAAATGCGCCACATCAAAATCACATTATAATTCACAGGACATTTAATTCAAAGCCCGCAATTATACTTTACTCTTCCCTAGTTATCATAGAACAATTCAATGACAAACGTCACAAAAATATCTGAAGTTCAAGTAAAAGAATGAAATATAACTCGATCCACCAAAAATGTTTGGTCCGGTACTGATCGTTCCTCACAAGCGGTGAGAATTTTCTTGGTTAGTATATAAGGACCATTTCGACCGATACCCTCAGCGTGCGATATTCTGCATTAGATATATATGGTAGATTAGGCATACATAATTATGTTCGTGTGCGTACAATAAGTTAAGAATGTGTCTCTCGTGAGTCTTTCGTCCGTCATTCCTTCCTTCTGATATACAAAGTAGGCTAAATATACAGGTAGAATCCCCTCCATAAATCGGATTGTTTTTTTTTGGAGACGACGGCGCGGTGATGTAGAAATTACAGAACTCTGCCGTGTTTTTAATTTAAGAGGCGTTGTGTGAAATATCCAGTCTTCCACTTTGTTGTTAATGGACTTTAGTTTTGTAAATTTTGAAGATTCCCGTTGCTAAAAATTACTGTCCCGTATAAGAATTCTTCCTGAATTATATTTAATTATGGGAACACGCATGAAACTTCTGTCACGAATTTGTGCATCTGACCCATAGTTTATATAAAAAAAAGTACAAACAAGTTTCGCAACAAACTTTCTTTGAACCCGATTTCAGCCTACAATTATGGAAATTTTTGCATGTTCTACCCTCATTCACCTCTCCTAGGGGCTGTAGAACCTTGTAGTTAGTGGGGAGGCATAAGCGTGCGGGACAAGGGGCTCTGCAACGGCGGACCGTTTATTCCCCTAGCTTCTCGTGGGACTAAAATGGTCACAAAAATTCAAAGGAAGAAGAAGGAAGAGAGGTGCTGTAGGGGGGAAAGGGATTGTACCCGAATGAGTCTAACACATGCTTTTCCGCTCTATCTGTCTCTCTGGTCAGCCAAATTCAGACGGCGGCTGTTCCCCGTGCTCTCTTGGAAGCTGAGGGATCGACGGTCCCTCTGAGTGAGGCTATGGAGACGGGAGCGACCAAGGAGTCCTCCTGAAAAAAGAAAGGCATCAACGGTTCTCTAAAAATGAGACTGAAGAGGCAAGCGCAGCAGGCTAGAATGGCGACTGCAGATGCTGGAGCATCGGCAACAACAGTGCCGACAACCAGCACGGGAGCCCTGAAGGAAAGGAAGGGCTCAGAAGACACTCTACTAAGGAGGGGAAGGGGGCTAAGCTTATGAAAAGGCATGAGTCAGCCCAGTTGCCAGCGAACAGGGAGTTGTCGGGGGCTGGGCAGACAGCTGCCCAGAGGACAAACCCCTTGACGATGGTGGTGACGGCAACGAACTTTCAAGAATCGATGCTCACTGTGGAGCAGTACGAGCTCTTCAGGGAGGTCACTTGGACGGCGCTCGAAAGAGTGTCCGTAAATCAATGGCCAAAGTTTGAGACCTCCTTCAGTAGGGGAGAGGTGTTCATAATTGTCACTGCTGACCCAGCGGCGAAAGCTTGACTGCAGAAAATAGTGACCGAGACACGGCCTTGGAAAGGTGCAGACATCAAAGTGGGTGGGGTTGAGTTGCTTCACAGGATGTTGAGGACTACGGCGTGGATCCAAGGTGAACTGGGAGATCCGTCTGTGGTCCTTCAGCGCCTGGAGGGATTTAACCCCTTACTGAAGACATCGTCCTGGCAAATCGTCAGACATGACCCGCCTCAGGAGGAGGGCACAACCGGAGGATTTAAGCAACTCTCAGTTGTGAAAATTCACGAATCCCAGACTAGGGCTCTCGCGATCCTCAACAACAGGCCTTCCTATCACCTCAGTCACGTCAACTTTAGGGTTATCGGTCAGGGACTGGTGAAGCCTGTTGGGAAGAAAGAAGACGGGGCCAGATGTAAGTGATTGATCCCGGTCTAACTATTACCCAAACTAACTTGTATCACAGCAAAGGCGCCTCTGCGGTTCTGCAGGCGGGCATGCCTGTAAGGCACACAAGTGTCTCAATAATCCAAGAATCTTGGTTATTCATGGATACTTCACCCAATGATTTCCGTCCCATCTTTCCTACTAAGAACGGTGTAAAGACTTGTGGATAGATACATCCACAACAAGGTCTTGTCAATTCGGCCACTACACAAGGAGCAACACGCCTACTGGGCTGGCCATCCGACCGAAACGGCCGTAAGCGGAGCAGTAAACATATTCGAAGGAAAACTGAAGCAGAAAAGCTTCGCGATTGGAACCCTTATGGACATCAAAAGAGCCTTCAACCACACCTTAGAGAGGTGATTAGGGCGGCCATGATTGCACATTGTTTCCCAAATGCAGTCATAGAATGGACCTGCCACATGTTGGGCAACAGAAACCTAACAACGACTAAGGGTGAAACCACATTCTGTGGAACTGTTGACTCGAGATGCCCGCAGGAAGGCATCTTATCACGTCTTCTGTGATGCTTGGTAGTTGATGAACTGCTTCATCTACTCACGAGACAAGGCTACCACGCTATAGGCTGCGCAGACGAGATACTGGTCATCGTGCGCGGGCAGCATCTGGATTCGATCTTTTTGGTAATGCAGCAAGCACTGAGGATACTGGATACCTGGTGCAAGAATACCGGATTGGCGGTCAATCCGAGTGAGATGGATGTGGTTGTATTCACCAGGCGGTACAAGTGGGGGACCACGAGTTCACTGAAACATTGTGAACAACAACTGAGAATCACTGAACGATCTCAATACCTAGGAGTAATCCCGGATAGAAAGTTCTTATTGAACAAGCATCTGGATAACTAGTGCAAAAAGCTCACAGCGACCCTCTGGCTTTGTAGGAGAGCTATAGGGAAAAACTGGGGCCTGAAACCGGATACTTTGATCCTGTGCTCCAGGCGAACCCATGCGGCGGTGGTCTGGTGGAGCAGGGTCGAACTGTCCACTGCAAAATCTTGACTGGAAAGAATTAGTGGACTGATTATAGAAACCAATATCGCGAGTAGGCCGACCTCGAGCATGGTCAGGGCTGAAACGCCTATTTGCTACTTCTTCGACAAGGAGTAACGAGTCAGCCTATCCACGAGAGAGAAACGGGCTAACGGCGAAGCATATTGACCTGTTGATGGGGATAACTGGTTCGCAGATGGCTCCGAAAACAAGGTGAAAGCAGAAGCCGGTGTCTATCGTATGAGGAGTGGAATGGGCTTTAAAACCCCGATGGGGTCCTATGCCAAAGTCCTACGAACTGACATAATGGCCATGCTCCAGTGTGCCCATAAGGCACAGGAGTATGACAATAGAAGAAATATCCGCATTTTCTGAGACAACAGGGCTACTATAGTGGCCCTGAATGGAACAACGACTACGTCCCTACTAGTATGGGAGTGCTTTGAGGCACTGAACAATCTAGCGACGGAAAACCGGGCGACTCCACTTTGGATCCCTGCACACAGTTGCACTAAAGGTAATGAGATCTCGCACAGACTAGGAAAACTAGCAGTAAAAGAAAACTTTACTGGTCCCGAACCAGTCGTAGGCATTTCCAGTAGTCGGTGGGAATGAAGTCAAGGTCTTAACAGAAATATTTATACGGCATGGAAACCTCAACTATCAGAGACATAAGATAGGGCTCGCAGATCTCTTGTGCGGAAAGGATGATGAGACAGCTATTCACATCCTTTGTCACTGCCCCGCAATTGTGGGGAAACGTCTGGCACTCATGGGCAGTAACTGCATCAGTGAGTCAGACATATCGGTCAAGAACGTGGCTGCGGTCCTCCACGTATGAAGAGGTCTCAGACTATTTTTAGTATCCCGAATAATTTATGCAAGAAATTATAAATTGAGATAAAAGAACAGTTATCTCTTAAGATCAACTGGGATTGGAGACCCCTATCTTTTTTTTCATTTTCTCGTAATAATATAGCGTAGCTAATTCCGCCTTTCAGAATTCGATTTAATAATATTTTACAAAATTTTAATTTCTCTCAACCGGGTCTAATCGTTTAATACTGGGAAGGTCGTGTGACTAGGCAAGTGACCGCCCGCTCGATCCCGCAACGAGTCCCGCTAGACTGAATGAGCGAGAGTTCTTCAGAGTACAAATGACATGGAATGAACCGCGCTGACTCAAGAATGGCAGCACGCTGACTCATGAAGAAGTTGCGTGATTCTCTGAGAGTAAGCACGATTTTCGAAGAGTTGGAAAAATTTCTTATGATCTGTCGGATCGCCAGAGGTTTCTCTTGAATTCGAAATATCAGTTCTGAGTTAGAAATTACTTTATTCATTTACCCTCAGTGAGTAGTCCCTCGGTCACACACGTTAGTGTCCATAAACTCCACATTAGTCACTTTTACGTTGACAATGGTGGATTTTTTCTGGTTATACCCCAGGGGTATGGGCAATAAATTTGGCAATAGTCATTTTGTATTTCAAGGTTACGTATAATGTTTACTTTTTGATACCTGTGATGTTGATATTTGTAATAATGAGTAGTTATCTAATAAAAATAATTATTTAATCAAAATTTACGCCAAGAGTACGTCTGAGGAGACCGTAATCAGTTCCCTTAAGTAGATTTATGCTGCTTTTTGAGTTTGCTTACAGGCTGTTAGGTGACATGGTGGCGACCTGTCCTTTTCACGTCACGTGGTTCCTTTAAATATTGCTTAGTGCCTCTGGTTCCATTTTACTGGAACGGTTTTGCTAATGAACTCGTGTCGCAGTGATTTGAAATTCCGTTACCTTGCAAATCTTGATTCTGAATGGAGGGATGACTGAGCCAGACTGTTTTCTACGTGCGCACGGCACCCGGGTCATCGACCTTCATTCCGTCAGGCGTGAGGTGGTAGAGGCACCACCTCAGGTGAGTCGAAGCTCAATTCTTTCATTTCTCGCGCTTGGATTCACGGATTCAAATTGAAAGATTTCGAGTTTTCCTCAGGCCTTGCTTAGGGTAGGCGGTCTATATGTGTTGTCTAGCAGCATTGCAATTATGATTTACCTGTTAAGTGCTAGACGAGCTTTTCAAAGTTGTAATGTTTTTGTAATCTTTGGAAATCTGAATTGTTGATCAAATCTTTTGAAATCTTTGTTAAATCGAAATTTATTCTGGGATAAAGTTCCAAAAAGTGCTTACCTCCGACTTTTTTGAAACTCCGTACACTCATGTATTTTGACGCGCTCATTACAAAAATCATAATGAAAATGGCGCGAATTTTATTTTCATGGTAAAAACCATAAAAACCGCTTGAAAATCATGGTTTTTCACACTTATCTCGAAAACCATCAAGAAATTTGTTTCATTATCAAAAAATTCAGACAAAAGTTGCAGACCTAGTCAAAATACACATTTTATTTGTCATCCAATTTTTTCGTACGAGTAAAAGTTTCCGAGATATTCGACGATAAAGATGAAAATTTCATACCTAGACCCTGCCGAAAACGTGAGTATTCCTGTGACCAATCACTGCAGTTATATATATTCTTTCACTTTATCGTATTTACGTCTCCCAACGAGACTTTAGAAAGGGGTAGCAGTTTGACCTACATTATTTCTGTGGCCAGACAAAGGGGTATCATTTCGCCCCCCACGAGAAGCTGGAAAGGAGAGGGGGATTCAAATTTGCACCAATTTGCACTACCATTTTCGTAATTACCGCGCCCAAGTACGTGCGTATGCGATGTTTCAAAAAAACCAAAGGTAAAAAAAAATACATACGTTTTCGGCAGGGGCTAGGCATGAGATTTTCATCTTTATCATCAAATATCTCGAAAAATTTCACTCGTACAAAAAAATTGATAAAACATAAAATATGTATTTTGACTAAGTCTACGACTTTTGTGGACATTATTCTCTGAAATTTTTTATCTTCCTTGAGATAAACTTAAAAAAAAAAAAGATTTTTATGGCTTTTTTATGGTTTTCACTATGAAAATCAAATTTGCGCCTATTTTCACTATGATTTTCATAATCGGCGCATCAAAATGCATAAATACAAAGTGTTTAAAAAAAATCAGAGGTAATGGCTATTCAGAACTTCACTTCTGTTTTGATAACATAAATTCACTTTTGCATTCATTTTAAAATACGACGCGCAAAGGAATTTCACTGTTTTCTCAAGTGTTTTGAGTCTTTTATTCAAAAGGTAGTCTCCTCATATTACACACTTCCCTATCATGTTTGCACGACTTTTACAGCAGGTTTTCTTTATAAAAATGGCGTCCATTTCGACGCCAGGCGCTATTCTGAGCGTTCCATAGCCTTATTGAGTTGATGGTATCAAGAACTTCTGGCGGGAGAAGTTTACTTCTACATACCAACATCTGGCCCGGATCTTCACCTTATATTTGAAGCAGGAGACGCCCATTCCGCAGTGACTGGTGTGAGGACGCACGGTACTCCTACCGAAGAAAGGCGACTTGTCCAATCCGAGGAACTACAGGCCAATAACTTGTCTGAACACGCTGTATAAGATCTTTACAGCTATACTGAACGACAGGATTGTTCGGACAATTGGACCTGTGTGGAGAGAGATCTACGAACAACGCGGATCGAAAAGAGGCGTAGCAGGCTGTCGGGAAAACCTGCTGATCGACAGAAGCGTCTGCAAAGACGCTGCAGCCTA
>JAUMHM010086342.1:0-11016 GCA_032362435.1 Melikaiella ostensackeni
GCTACAACGAAGTCAATCATACTGTGGCTCACGCCTCTGCATCAAGTGTACATGTGGATAATTTTATGTCTAAACCAAAAATTTAATCAGCGAGCCTTTTTCTAAGTATAAGTTAAGGAATTTCTCCCCGTTACCGCTGGTGTTCGGGTGTCCGGAATGACCAAGTACTCTCTTCGTATCATCGCGTTGCACACCAACCCAGCTATTCATATCCTCGCGGAGGATGATTCTTTCCCCAGGATCGCAAGTACCTATAATATCATGTATCGAGTCCCAGAAGGTATCTTCTACATCATTACTGTCACCATCAACTGGAGCGTTGTACGCTATGACATATAGCCTTTTGTTTCCCACTTTCATTCTAACCCATAATAATCTAGGATTCATTCAAACACATATTCATACTTTTTGATATGCTTCTACATATTACACAAAGAAATTTTAGCTTATTTCAAAAAAATTTTTAAGCAAGCGTTAATTTTTTTTATTCAAATAATAGCATTCCATATTTTATTCAGATTTTTTATGGTTTAGTATTGTTGCTACATTCAACAATAGCACTAAAGATGACCACCAAGTGTCATTGAAAAATTTGTTTAACAGTTCAACTAATGAATATTCTGGTGCTAAATTAGAGTCTCTATATACTGTATTCGTTGTGTCATGGATAACAAACATTAGGCTTTTCCTTCTGAGATATTTGTATTTCATAAGTCAGTTTTAAGAAAAAAAATTATTTACTATATTCGTTAAAATTGATGTCATAGCTTATAATACAATATTTTACGTTGTATAAAAATTCTACTTTTACATAGAAAAAAATAAATAAATTCTACAAAATATTTTGAAAGAATTAGAAATACTAATAACAGTCTTTTAGAAGAAATATGCTAAAAACGCAACCATTTTGCATTCACTTTGATTCAAAAATTAAAATTCAACTACTTTTCGTTGGAGTCTGAAAAGTAAGTCAGCTACGACTGTAGATTCATAATCATTGCAACCAATGTGGTCTCAATTTTCTCTTTATGCATACGTGCAATAAATTCAAAGATTTGAAAGATTTTCCAAAGTTCTCAACAAATTACACTCGAACTCCAATATCAGGACAGTTTCGGGGGTTGCTTCGCACTGACCTTGCTCCTCTCGAAACGTGAACAGTCATAGCTGTATGAACCATTTCCTAATATTTCAAGGGTTTCAACGGACTTTCAAGGATTTCATGGGATTTTACGGAATTTCAAAGATTTCACAGCATTTCAAGGATTTTCATGGAATTTCGTTACTACTTGGAAATTTTTCCACGACAGGTTTCGAAACTGCGTAAATTACAAAGTTTGCTCACATATATGTACAGTTGAATTGTATTGACGTAGAATCCAATGAAATATTAATCTGTGTACTTTCATGTCATAAAATGATTCAAGTTCCTCAAGGTAAAATAATGTTAATGATACATGTGTCTAAAAATTAAACTTCTAGGTCTTTCTTTCATTTCATATTCTTACATTCCCATCAGAGAATGTATTAGATTTGTGTGAAATTTGACCCCCCTCCCCCGTTTGTGTCAAATGTCCACATTTTAAGACCCCCTGAACCCGAAAAACATGTTTTTACGAATGTGTCTGCCTGTCTGTCTGCTGTCTGTTTGTTTGTAAATTTATAGTTTGGTAGCACGATAACTTCCGAAAGAACTGACCGATTGGATTGGCCTTTGGTATACTCGTTGAGTGTCCTAAAATGAGAACTACGTTCGTTAGCCAGGCACATTGGACAAAAATTCAAAAAGTTGGAGCATTTTTAAAATTTTTGAGACCACTTTTTTCCAAATTCACGAATTCCATGTACGGATATTCATAGTACTTAGGAAGTCGAATAATTGATATCCATGACTTTTTTCTCTGAAAAAAAAATTGTGAAAGTTATAGTATTTACAAAATAAAAAAAAATAAACGAAAATAACAATTTTAAGTTAAACAATGCATGATATGAAGAAAAGTCGGGAGGAGAAAAACCTTTCTTTTTGAAAGCTCTACAAGATTGTCGTAACAAATTTTTGAATTTTCTTGCAAAATCGAAAATTCAAATTTTGAGCTAAATAACGCGGAATACGAAAGAAAATTTAGATATCAAAATCGTTACATTTTCAGCAGAGAATGTATTAGGTTTGTGTAAAATTTGACCCCCCCCCCCACCGTTTTTGTCAAATGTCCACGTTTTGAGACCCCCTGAACCCGAAAGACATATTTTTATGAATGTGTCTGTCTGTCTGTGTTTCTGTAGATTTTTAGTTTGTGAGCACGATTACTTTCGGAAGAATTGACCGATTGGATTGGCCTCTGGTATACCTACTCATTAAGTGTCCTTAAATGAAGGCCATGTACGTTAGCCAGCCATTTTGGACAAAAATTCGAGAAGTTAGAGCATTTTAAAAATTTTTGAGTTCACTTTTTTTTAATTTACAAATTCTATGTACAAATATTCGTAGTACTTAGAAATTCGAACAATTTATCTCAATGACTTTTTCGATAAAACCAAAATTGTGAGAGTTATAGCATTCACAAAATTTGAAAAAAGAAACGAAAATGAAAATTTTAAGCCAAACAATGCACAATATGAAAAAAAGTCAAGAAAAGAAAAACGTTTCTTTTTGAAAGCCCTACAATATTGTCATTACAACTCTCTGAACTTTTCTGGAAAATCGAAAATTCAAGTTCTGAGTCAAGTAACGCGGATTACGAAGGAATTTTAAGATATCAAAATTGTTGCTTTTACGAAGACCTGTAAATTTGCCTCTGAACACTTCTTGGTAGAAGGCATAGTTTGTTTTTTGAGTATAGAAAATAGTATATATATAGTATATAAATAAAGCTTCGGTTGGGATAATGTTGGATAAACAAAAATACTTTGATTTAAAACTTGGTTTCTGTTATGGCTAGAGATTTCTGCTCATAGACTTTCTATTCTATATTCTTACAGAATTAAATCAATGACTTCACTCAGGGCTGATTTTGACAGAATTCCGATATGTCTTTTGATATTTCTGAAAGAAACTTGTGAACTTTGTTTGAAAAACATTATCACCATTTTAGCGATTGTAAGAAGCTTTTTTTACTTTTGTTTGAAAATTAATTTATTCATTTGCTTCATAAAATTAATACATTTTTTAGTCGTATTCGTGATAATACATGTCAAAATAAGTAAATTACCATTTATTAACCCAAAATCCTTTATCTGCGTATAAATGATATCTATGTACATTATTTGTATTGTGAAATATGCAGACACGCAGCAGTTGGCGCACCTAAATTTAAATTGAATTCGAACACATGCAAAAATTTTATTAAATTCTAGAAAAGAATTATATTGCTTGTATCAGTCGACTTCTCCAGACAGTGAGAGTGATAAGCAAAATCGTTTTCAATTGCGGAATCTCTGTTTATTCTCCTTCACGTGTTTCGATCGTGACAGCTATTTCAAAACTCATACAAATACGTATTGTCGGACGATAAAAATGAAAATTTTTCATACTATCCTACTTTAATTGTATCCGATGAGAATTCTAATATTTATGAATCACTAGCAAAAATTTGCTCGGCGTTGCCCGAGCCGTAGCAGAACCCAGCATATCTCTTCAGAATTACGTGAAATTGAACGAAATGAATAAAATTTCAGAAACGATACAAATACAGAAAAATCCATCCAAGAAGAGATCGGAAAGTGACCTTTAGTAAAGGTTTCCCAGACGTGGGCTTTCATCTTCACAAGTTGTCATTTTTCTTATTCTTCTCATTATTATTTAACTCGTCCCTAAACAAAATCGGATTAAAAGAAAAGCTTCAAAGGGATCTAAATGATGAAATTTTTCTTCTTTCCCTCATTTTGCTTATTTTTTAGCCACTGATATCAAAAAAAGAAAAATCTACAACAACAAAATACTATAACCCAGCAACTTTTATTTATAACCTCTTTTGTAAGCGGCAAGAGCTTCAACTTGAGGCAACTCAAAAGAAAACCGGACTAAAAGAAAAGCTTCAGCATAGGGGTCTACATAACTAAGTTTTCCTTTTTTATTTATTTTTTTAACTACTGATACAAAGAAGGACAAGTATAAGATCACAAATATAATTTATAATCTCAATCCACATTCCAAAATCATCCGTTCGAATCAGCCCCGAAGAGAATCGGACTAAAAGTTAAGCTCCTAACATAGCGGTCCACGTAACTGGAAAAGGGGAAGGGATAGGGAAGTTGAGGGGTAAGAAGACCTCTATGACTAAAGCTTCTCTTTCAGCCCGATTTTCTTCTGGAATCGCTAAAATATTAAAGCTCTTGGAATGTAGAATTGAGATAAAAATGGAACTTGTTATGTTAAGTTTTTTTTCTTCCCTTTTAACCATTTATTTAAAAAATCTAACATAATTTTTTTATTTTTTGTCTCAATTCCACATTCCAAGAGCTTCAATTTGAGCCATCCTTGAAGAAATTCGGACTAAAAAAAAAGCTTTAGGCGTAGGGGTCTCCTCACCACACAATTTGCCTATCTCTTCTCACTTGCCCACAAATGATTTTTCAATAAAAATTTAGAATTTAAAAAAGTAAAAAAATTCGCGAAACTATGTCTGCAATGATGGGACTAGAAAGAGATACGGCTGCTGGTGTGTATGATATTATTTCTAAAATGCTTAAGAGCGGTGCAGGATATGTGTTTGTGTGGTTGAGTGAGTTTATGAATATATGTACTAAGGACGCTGCATTTCCAAATGATTGGAGGAAGGCGATTGTCGTTTCACATTATGAGGGAACAGGTAGTAAAGCTGATTAAGCTGATTATAGAGCGATAAGCATTCCAAGTACAGTGACAAAAATATTTACGAAAATACTTATTGGCAAAGTCACGGCAATAACTAGAAAGAGGATCTAGGAAGTCCAATGTTGATTCATGCCAGGGATAATCAATTATGTGCGGATCAGATACCTAGCTTGAAACAGATCATAGAAAAAAGTTTGAGAGTAAACAAAAAAGTTTTCTGTGCAATTTTTGATCTGGAAAAAGCTGCCCGAGCAAAGCAAGGGCCGCAATCACACAAGGTGAAGAACGGCTCTCCCCCGTGTAGCATACGGTACTTTTTTCCGACTTCACTAAAAATACCATAATCACATTAGAGTGAGCTTATTTCACTTTTTTGATAATCATTTCTGCTAAACGCGATTCTGGTGTGAATGTTTAAAAAAAATAGATTTCTGAATGCCATTCAGTTGGCTACGCATGCGCAGAGCTTTTTCATTATCCCCTCTGGCAGCTCTATTGCTCCCGGAGGAAGTAATGAAGACGTTCCCGCGTTGCAGGCAGAGAATATGGCCATTTTAGTGAAGTTAGGAAAAAAGCAAAATATAATGGTAGTAAAGCGAGTGTAAGAGTAAATGGGAAACTTAGCGATTGGTTTGATATTTAAACAGAAGATACTGAGTAAGGCTGGCTTATGTTCTCCTGGATGTTCAATATATACAGAGACAAATATCTAAGAATGTCTGTCTCAGACAAAGAAGCTGTTGATCTCGAGACAGTAAAAGTGCGTGGACAGGCATTTTCAGATGATTAGATCGTTACGGCAGAATCAGTTGATGATTTGCAGAGAATTCTCTGTGAAGCTCTTCACATGGGGCGATTGCTAGAAAGATTAACCAGCGGCCCGTATTGGATCTGTGTTGTGGGACGAGTGTTGCTTAGATAAGCAGCACCTGACTTCTAGATTGATCCTAAATCTATCTCTTCTACATATCCCTTGCTTACACTTACCAAATAAACTCATTGATCCCCGATTGTATAATGATGCTAGAACCGAATGAGTTACACCTTGAACTTGTTTTAAGCGAAGCCTTAAATATCAGGACAGGAACCATAGAGGAATTAGAAAGGCAATAGAGACAAAAAGCTATCCACGACGAGCACCCTGAAATGTCAAATCAATATAAAGTGGACAGAGCGGCATCCATTATTTAACTGAAAAAGGGCGGAATGTTTCCGGAAACGGAAAGATTTGTGAAAGCGATTGAGGACAAGACTGTCAGTACCAGAAACCATCACAGGCGCGTTTTACATCAAGACGTGGGTAACTGGTGCCGATTGTGTGGAGATACCAAAGAATCCATCTAGCGCATTATCCATGGTTGTCGTGTAGTGGCGCAGAGAGAGTATACGCACAGACATAATGACGTAGCGGGCATATGCATCAACAACTTGCCCAGAACCT
Organism: Melikaiella ostensackeni; assembly: GCA_032362435.1. Taxonomy (NCBI): domain Eukaryota; kingdom Metazoa; phylum Arthropoda; class Insecta; order Hymenoptera; family Cynipidae; genus Melikaiella; species Melikaiella ostensackeni. Next base: position 6,255 of record JAUMHM010086342.1, read on the forward strand.
AGGACTCTTAACAGAACGGATGCCTTTCTATTGATACATTCCAGTTGTCGTTCTAGAAAACGAAGACTATATCTTGTACTGGAATGCTACCATCCAGACGGATCATTACATCGAAGGCATTCGACCCGACATTGTTATACGTGGGAAAAAAGGTGGAACAGTCTGTATCATCCAGGAATGTGAAATATGCATCTATTCATCCTATTGTGATTTCGGCAACAGGCAATATGCACGCAAGATGCACTGAACATTTTGAACAACTAAGATTCGAAAGGGTACTGGCAGCAGCTCAGAAGGCGGTTTTATTAAACACCTGTCGCATTGTGAGAAATTTCCTAGATCATCAGGAAGTAGGTGACTGAAACCATATGGTGTAACAGATGGTAGCTCTACAAAAAGCATCCAAGGGCGATTAATGTCACCTTTAACGCTCTCGGCTCCTGTGTGAGAAGAACAGCGGAAAACGGCAAGCTGCAAACTACACCATACACCTGATTGTGTACCTACAACAACATCATCGCTAGAAATTTCAATCATCGTATTAAATTCTTTACATCTTCAACTCATCAAGCACTTGACTTCATCCGTGGACGATGGTGAAACACCGGTTCAACCGAGAAAAATTTTTAAATACGCATAATAATAATAATAATTTATCAAACACTTGAATTAATTCGTTGCTGCTGATGAAAAATCGACTTCGCCCAAGAAAAACGATGAAATACACACAACTAAATGAGTTTAATACACTCCATGGATCATTATTCAATCTAACTGCTGAATTGCTCATTATAGGGTTTTTGAAATGAAAAATGCACATAAAATTCTGAAATGTTATTATTCTGAAATTGTTGACATTTTCACGCTTTTTGTCAAAAGCTTCGAAGTTAAAAATAATTATTTTCGATACATTTTGAAAATTGAAATCTGAAGAACTTGAGCTCGAGAAATATAAACAACTATTAAACGTTGACTTCATAGTTCCACACTGAAAACAATACGTAGTAGACCCAACTACTTGGGGTTTTTGAATATACCGTTGCTACTTTACTAGTTAGCACAACGAATTTGCTTCTTAGTGTTATTATCCGCATTATAATTTCAACAAGTCAAGCAGTAACGTAAACGAGCTAAATAGTTGTGTCAACCAATAAAATAGCAACGGCATATTTTGGAAACCTAAGTAGTTGGACCTACTTTTCATTTTTTTCAGTGCAAAGCTTTCATGCAGAAATTATTTTTGGAATCCGTAAAATGAATTTTACAAAAATAAACTTATAGGCAGCATCCTTTTTGAAATCGCTATCCCAAGTTTATTTCTTACATGCATCGCTTATTGGGTGTTTTTTGCACCATTCCTGAATTCTGGAAAAGAATGTAATTGTTTTTGAAAGGTCACTCCAAAGAAATAAATTGTAAGTCTCCAAAATAAAATTTTTAATTTTTAATTTCATTGATATGAATGGAATTTTCAGGAAACTCACATTGTGAAAATGACACCACAAACATTTTCAACAAGATTTTGTACAATTTTTGATTGTTCTGCTTGCGAATCGCAGACTTTTCTGACAAAATCTTCCGTTCTGAATTTGATTTTGCTATCTTCTTGGCACATCGGTTTTATAAGACTTTCGAGTTTTGATTTCCCTTCATTCAATTTATTGGCAATTTTGGTGTACACTTCGCTAGAAGCTCTAGTTATTCGATTGATCAGATAATCATCATCTTTCATGTGGCAAACTGATCCGTACTGTCTTGTAAAAGCCGATTTGATAAGTTTCGTCATTATTTCTTCAGAGCCCAAAACATTGCGAGAAAAACCTGTTAATCATAAAACTAAGAAATGAGTGAGAAAATAACCAATATGAACCCTACAATGATTGCACGTAATCAAGTTTATTGCTTTCTCGTGAGAAACATTCCAAATAGAGACCCAAGTTCAAAGTATTCATGAGTTTCTGTAGAAATTCTATACAATTTGTATAGAACGAATTCCATACAAATAATGTAGAAATTTGGACATATGGAATATCTACAGAATGAACAAAAAATGTCGAGTTACACAGAGCAACATAAATTGGAGTAGAAATTGAGTATTTTTCCATAAAAAGCAATAGCGCAAGTCACATTTAACAGTATGAAACAATGTTCAACGTTTCTTAATATTTAAGCGAATACCTCTAAATTTACGAGAATGCACGATGAGTTCGGTTAAATTTACACACAATCGTGTGAATCCAAGTCATTAAGAAAAAAATTCATTTAATCTCAAGTGAATTCAATCGAATAAAACTTATTCCATGCCAATTGAAGATGACTTCGCATAAATTAAACATAAAATCATGCAAATTTAAGATAACTTTAAGTAAGTTCAAGATGAATTCATACGAATACAAGATAAATTCACGTGATTTCAAGATGAATTGAGGAATCAAGATAAATTCATGCGAATTTAAGATGTCTTAATGAAAATTCAGGATACATTTATGTAAATTTAAGATGAATAAGCATGAATTCAAGCAGAATACATGCGAGTTCCGGATTAATTGACGCGAATTCAAGATAAATGCATGAGAATTTAAGTTAAAATTCAAATTTAAAAAGAATATATGTCTGAGTTCAAGATGACATCAGACGAACTCAAACAAGTCCAAAATGAATTCATGCGAATTCAGGATTAATTCACGTGAATCGAAGATTAATTCAAGCGCGACAAAGTTAGATTCACGCGATTTCAAGATGAATTTACATGAGCTTATACAGCCTTATTGTTTCTGATTTTATCTACTCATTATTCTAGGGAAATCACCAAAAAGTGGGTTTTTTTTATTTAAAAAAGAATTGCCTTTCCGGCCTAAACGAGATAGGTATCAAAACGTAATCATAGAGTATCCACTTTCTAAAAATTAACATAAAGTAAATTAAAGAGTTCCAAGTAAATGATTTCAATATGCCTACTCAATTCTTAATCGTGAATGTAATTGACTTGAATAATAAAAACAGATATTGTTAACAATAGTTTTAAATGTATACAACTGATACTTACAAATAGAAAATAATGACAACAGAAGAATCGAGAATCTCATTTTGTATTTTTTCCTTTGATATCAAAAGCAAAAATTACTTCTTAGACAGTGCAAAATGAGTTTTTTCCTAACAATGACTTCCTATTTTTTCTGCTGCAATGAATGACATTGAAGGTTGTATAAATATTACATAAATGCTTCCAGGCATGAAAGACATTACTAACTCGTGAGCTTAGATACTCTCATGCACTTCAGATAAGATAAGGTCTACATTTCAAAAAATTGAAGCAAGAAAATATGTTTATTTGAAATCGAAAAATAGAGCACATGGAAGAAATTCGAGACTGTTTCTTTCTGACTCTTATTTTGGGACACGGAATGACACCTGAAATAATTCTTAGTTTTTAAAGTACAGGGACGTGAATCCCTGTACAAATGAGTCTACAATTAATAGAGCTTGGAAATTTCGTGATTGTCACGTTTCGCGTTTCAGCAAAGCTTCAACGCGTTGTGGCACGATGCTGCCAACTTCGCAATGTTTTCATGGTTCATGTTCCACCGTTCAGGTTGTTCCACACAGGAAATTGGGACGAGATTCAAAAATTAAAAAATATATTTTTCCCAAGCAAACAAAATAGCAACCTTTGATCGACCGGCTACACTGAATTAGGCTGTAGACCTTCCTTCAATTCTATAGCATTCTCTTGAATTCTTTGATATCACTTAAGCGCAAAATATGGAATATCGCTACGTTCAAATTGTAATTATTTGTGGTTGAATGGTGGTGGCAAAAAAAATTTTTTCTGCGTCCGCATTCTCTTATTACGTGAATCTCACCATAAAACCCAGGCCAGTCCACGGCTAGAAAGGGGCGTCAAGAATTCCTAAAAACTGTGTCACGTAACATGTGCATGCAATCATACAAAAATTTGTTACACATGTTATATAATGTAAGAGGTACCAAGGTTGAATATTAATTTACTTTTCCAATGTAAGGTTGCCTTTCCGGGAAAGAAAAGTTCTGACTTCAAACAATGATTTGTGAACAATCACAACTGCTACTAACTTCCTTTTTCGCCCAAAATTTTTATTATTTTTTAAGTTAATTTTTCCAATAAGAAAAATGGAAAAAAGTAAATAATTTTTTTTGTCCAAATTGAATTATCTTTTTTTCTCGATGCTTTTTTTTCGAAAAATCAACTTGGAGTATATACGAAAAATTAAAAACGTGAATAAATAGATGAGAAGGAAAGTTTCATTCATTGGCAAACTATTGAGAGAATTCAAAATAAAAAGAGTCTGCAAAGCTGTTCATAATATTAGAAGATTCTAATGATATGATACATTTTGAGAACATAAATGAAAAAAAGGTGACAGATTTCATATTTGCATCAAAAAGTATAAGATTCGCAACAAAAAGTATATTGAAAATAAAAATGTATTGCCCGGTGAATGAATCAACTTTTTCAATTTTATTTTTATAATTGCTATGCTTTTTATCCAAGAATGAATTGTTATTTAGTTAAGAAATGACATAAAATAAATTTCAAAAGATCATTTCTGCTTTGATAAAATTTTTCTCTTAAACAATTTTAAGACAAGAATTTTTCTTAAGTCGATAAACACTATTCACACGGTTTGTCAGTATCAGTAAATAATCCACTTCGATCCTCCGTCTCATCGGCTGCGGCTGTGTGTTCCAATTTCCGAGTGCAAGAAGAATCAAATATAAGCCC
>JAUMHM010086343.1:0-11016 GCA_032362435.1 Melikaiella ostensackeni
GGGGTAGGTTACACATAGGGGCATTTCTTGGAATTTAATAGACTTGTTTCAGGCAAAAGGGGTATAAATAGGCCATAAATAGAGCTAAAAAGGGGGTAGAATACTTAGAGAGGTATATCTAGGAGTTTCTATTGTAGTGTCAGGCAAAAATGGTATAAGTAGGTCACGAAGCCAGAAAGGGGGTAGGTTACTAATAGGGGTAATTCTTGGGATTTTATAGAGTTGGTTCAGGCAAAAGGGGTATAGATAGGCAATAAATAGACCTTGGAAGGGGATGAGTTACTCAAAGAGGTATTTTTAGGGATTTTCTAGAGCTGGATCAGGCAAACAGGGTATTAAATATATAAAATTCTTTTAAATATTTCAAAATCCCGTGAAATTACATGAATTCTGATATTTCTCGAAATCCTTTAAAATATTTGAATTCCTATGAAATCATTTGAGATCCTGGAAAATTCATACATTTCCTTGAAATCATTCAGATCATTTGAATTTTAAAAAAAATAAAAAATTCGTAGAAAGGCTTTCAGGGCCGATCTGCAAGACTTTTACCGGGCCTGTTGGTGAATCCCAGTCCGCTTCTGGGGTAGAATTCAAAATCTTGAATTTAAATTATGCATTCTTCTTAATACCGATAAATAAAACTATTGACTTTTTTTCAAAAGAACATTGTGAGACGTTATTCGTTTCCAAGTCTAAAATTCGAAAGCTTGGTGGTTGCGTTTCTGGGTCAAAGCAACATCAGTTCTGTAGTTCACGGGGCGATACGCTGATCAACACTCACGTTGGCCGTGAAACATCGTGCGTGAGAAGAAACATGTGACTATTACAAGCTGCTAGCGACAAACACGTGCCATGAGTCGGAAACCATTCAACATTTTATGCATGAAAGGGGATATAATTATTGTAACAAATTTATCCACTAATAGATATTGCCTTCGATTTTCAGTCTAATTTTGAACTGCAAGGTACAAGCCGACTTAAAAATTACACAGTAAAAGAAAATATACCGTATAGAAATTGCTCTTATAATCCCTAAAAATTACACATCAAAAACATTTGTTTTGCAATGTGGGATAATAACTGAATTTGAATGCGGGAAGATTTGAGGTATGAAATGCTCGATTTATGCCAGATTAATATGGCGTGAGAAGTTTTTTGAACCACTAAGATATCCTCTTGAATATGTTTTGAGAACATCTTAAAAGTTTCTGTTCAGGAAAAACATTTTCCTTCAAATTACAAATGCTCAAATTTGTTTCAAAATTATTTTGGAATTTGAGCTAACTCTAGAACACGTATTGTTTTTTCTCAATTATTATTATTACACATTTTCCAACATTGTTGAACAAATTTCAAGCATTCATTACTTAAAGCAAACCATTTTTTCAATGGAAATCTTTTACATGTTCTCAAAATATACGCCAGAATGTATTTTAATGTTTTGACAAGTTGCTAACGCTATGTAGGACTTATTTTGTATATCCACAAAACAAGAACGGCATTCATTTAGAAAATGGCCCTATTGAGTCCCCAGCGAGAGCCCTTGGTATTAATTGGAAACTAAGAAGGATGCTTTTTAGGGGCCTCATCAAATTTCCTTTGACGGCCCTAACAATTTTGCCTGAGCAAACTGGTAGGGCCCATAAAAATTTGTCTACTAGGACCCTAACAACAGTAGGGAAAAACCATTTGGATTTTCACACAACAATACCCTATCAACAGTTTCACACGGAATTGAAAATAGTTACACTTTAAAGATGGTTAAAATGAATTTCAGCAATTCTCTGAACTTAAGCAACATTTATCTGAATTTTAGGACTTAGTCTTAAATTCAGGTCACTTTTGCTTAAAATCCATCAATTTTGCTTGAATCTCAAGTAATTTTACTGCATTCAATGTCAACAATTCCAGGATGTCACAATTTTAAGTATTCCTTTTTAGTTTGTTTCGAGAAAAGACAAGCAAATAATATAATTGTCCGCAAACGAATGTTGTGCAGACAAGACTTAATTGCTTTTTTGAAACGAAAAAACCCTTTTATGATATTAATGGATAGTTATTTTGCTGTTCCTTTAGTCTGCGATAAAAGTGACTGAAAATTAAAAACTAAAAAAAATTGGAATTGATTTAAATTCATTATAATTCACTTAAACTTATTTATTTTAATTCATATTTGAATACGAAGAGTCTCCTCGCTAATTTTCCGAGATGACTAGACGCAGCCTTGAATTTAATAAAATTTCATTGGCTCAAATTCACTTTAAATTGATTTGAGGAAAGTTGAAATCGCACGAATTTATTGCAGTTCACTTGGAGCTTCAATTTACTTAAATGCAATTTAATTTATTGAAACTAAAATTGTTTTTTCTGTACTTCAAATTGAACTGGCAATTGAACTTCAATTTTTGTTAAATTCATTTAAATTAAGTTGATAGCACCTACATTCACTTTCATTTTCTTTCATCTTCGGTTTAACTTACATTTTCATTGAATCTAGTTCATTATATCAGAGTTTTGATAAATTGAATTGAACTTTAATTGAATTTACGTTGAATTTACTTGAATCAAATTTACTTGAATTTAGTTCATTTCACTAACATTCAGAGTTGATCTTACTAGAATTCAGGTGATTTCGCTTATGATGCAATTGCACTCACATTGAATTCTGATGAATGCACATTGAGTTCTATCGAAGTAACTTCCATTCAGTTTATTTAACCTATGTATATCTTGAATTCATTTTTGATTAATTTCATGAAGTTTCACGTAAATTAAGTATAATTGGCTGAAATTTACTTGAACGCACTTGAATTTAGTCGGAAGTGAAATTAATTTGAAAAGAATTCAGATGAATTCAATTAAATTCGCTTAAATTTCTCAGCTTTGAATATGTATTTTCGAGAACATTATCCGATTCTAAATCTTCAAGAAATTTAAAACTCAGTAGAGACTTTTAAATTACAGATTACAGATTACAGATTACAGAATCTAAACGAAGCTTAATTATTCATGACTTATACATTTTTATTATAAATTATGTATTTCAAATTATGACTAACAATTATTGGAAATTGTAGCAACCTACTTCGTCTACTGATTTATAACAACAATTGCTCTCAGTTAAAAAGAAGAAAAGTAAGTGAGATAAACAAATTCTAAAATACTCTTGGGGCAACTTTCTCAGAACCACACCAATAGTGAAATATTTGACAAGATATTTGTCTGCAGAGCATAATTCGTCCACGGTGCCAGAATCTGAAACCGGAATGAATTTTTCTTCTAGAGTGTGATAGAAAACTACTTTCTGCAGGTCACGTTACGTGAGTCAATATTCCAGGCAGAAGACGTGGGCCTCAACGTTGCCTTTCCTCAAAGAATTATGTATTGAATCAATAAAATATCGGTACGAATACGGACGATACAATACTTTTTTAATCAAAGGTAGTCGAAGTCTATTTTCTGTTTCTGAGCCTTTTTCTGTGCAGTGCAGGAAAAGGTTCATAAGAGAGTGTAGTTGGAATTCTGTTTTTGATTTCTGAGACTCTTAATTTTCTATTTTTGGTGCATGAAAAGGTTCATAAGAAAGTCGATTTCATTTCAATCTTGACATTTTTCTCCCTCTCTTCTCCTTTTGTAATGAATCTGTCCCTAGCGAGCCGCAAAAGAGGTAGCATGAAGTCTATTTCTGTTTCGTGAGCCTTTTTGTGTCCTGTTCTTGGTTCATGAAAAATTTCATAAGAAAGTAGATTTCATTTCGAACTTAATACTTTTCCCCTCTTTTTCTTTTTGTTATAAATTAGTCTCCAGTGAGCCAGAAAAGAGATAACTTGAAGTCTATTTCTGATACGTGAGCTTTTTTGTTTTCTATTTTTGGTGCATGAAAGGGTTCATAAGAAAGTAGATTTTATTTCGATCTTCAAAATTTTTCTCCCTCTTTCCCCTTTTGTTATGAATTTGTCTCTATTAAGCCGGGAAGGAGAAAATTAGAAGTCTGTTCTTGATTTGTGAGCCTTTTTGTGTTTTGTTTTTGGTAGAAGGAAAAGTTCATCCAAAAGTGTAGTTGAAAGTCTATTTTTGATTTGTGAGCCTTTTTCTGTTCTGTTTTTCATGCAGGAAAAGTTTCATAAGAAAGTAGATTTTATTTCGATCTTAATATTATTCTTATATTATTCTTATATTCTTCCTCTTTTCTTCTTCTATTATAAATTTTTCTCTAGTGAGCCGAGAAAGAGGTAGCTTGAAGTTTATTTTTGATTTGTGAGTCTTTTTGTCTTTTGTTTTTGGTGCACGAAAAGGTACATAAGAAAGTGTAGTTATAAGTATGTTTTTGATGTATAAGACATTCTGTGTTCTGTTTTTGGTGCATGAAAAGATTCATAAGAAAATGTAGTTATAACTCTATCCTTGATTTGAAAGCTTCTTTGTGTTCTGTTTTTGGTGCATGAAAAGGTTCGTGAGAAAGTGTAGTTACAAATCTACTTTTGACTTGTAAGTCTTTTTGTGTTCTGTTTTTGGTGCATAAAAAGATTCTTAAGAGAGTGTAGTTGGAAGACTATTTTTTATTTGTGAGCCTTTTCGTGTTCTGTTTTTGGTACATGAAAAGGTTTACGACAAAGTGTATTTGGAAGTCTTTTTTTGATTCGTTAGCTTTTTTCTGTTCTGTTTTTGGTGCATGAAAAGGTTCGTGAGAAAGTTTAGTTGCAAGTCTACTTCTGACTTGTAAGCCTTTTTGTGTTCTGTTTTTGGTGCATGGAAAGGTTCACAAAAAAGTGTATTTGGAAGTCTATTTTCAATTTGTTAGCTTTTTTTTGTTCCGTTTTAGGTGCATGAGAATGTTCATGAAAAAGTGTAGTTATGAGTCTATTTTTGATTTGTGAGCCTTTCTGTGTTTTGTTTTTGGTGCGTAAAAAGCTTCATAAGCAAGTATAGTTATAAGTCTATGTTTGATTTGTGAGCTTTTTTTTGCTTTGTTTTTGTTGCACGAAAAGGTTCGTAAGAAAGTATAATTGTAAGTCTATTTTTTTGTGGGCTTTTTTGTTCTGTTTTTGGTGCATTTCGATCTTGAAATTTAACATTTTTCTGCCTCTTTTTCTTTTTGTTATAAATTTGTCTTGAGTGAGCTGGAAAAGAGGTATTTTAGAGTCTATTTATGATTTGTGAGCCTTTTTGTGTTCTGTATTTGGTCCATAAAAAGGTTCGTGAGAAAGTGTAGTTGCAAGTCTATTTTTGATTTCTGAGCCTTTTTGTTTTCTGTTCTTGATACATGAAAAGATTCGTAAGATAGTGTAGTTGGAAGTCTATTTTTGATTTGTAAGCCTTTCCGTGTTTTCTTTCTGGTGCATGAAAAGGTTCGTAAGAAAGTGTAGTAATGTCTATTTTTGATTTGTGAGCCTTTTGTGTTTAGATTTGTAAGCTTTTTTGTGTTTTTTTTTGGTGCATTAAAAGGTACATAAGAAACTGAATTTCATGTCGATCATAACATTCAACATTTTCCCCCTTCTTTCTCCTTTTGTTATAACTTTGTCTTTAATGAGCCGGAAAGAAGGTAGTTGGAAGTCTTTTTCTGATTTGTGAGCCTTTCTGTGTTCTGTTTTCAGAGCATGAAAAATTTCGTAAGGAAGTGTAGCTGGAAGTCTATTTTTAATTTGTGAGCCTTTTTGTGTTTTGTTTTTGCTACATGAAAAGGTGCTTAAGAAAGTGAGTTTCATTTCGATTTCAACTTTTAACATATTCCTTCTTCTTTTTCCTTTTGACATAGATTTGTCTCTAATGAGCCGGAAAGAAGATAGGTGGAAGTCTATTTTTGATCTGAGAGCCTTTTTGTGTTCTGTTTTTGGTGCATGAAAAGGTTCGTAAGAAAGTGTAGCTGAGAGTTTATTCTCGATTTGTGAGCCTTTTTGTGTTCTGTTTTTGATTCATGAAAAGGTGCATAAGGAAGTGAATTTCATTTCGATCTTAACATTTGGCATTTTCCTCCCTCTTCTTCCTTCTGTTATAAATTTGTCTCTAATGAGCCGGAATGGAGGTAGTTGGAAGTCTAATTTTGATCTGTGTGCCTCTTTGTGTTCTGTTTTTGTTGCATAAGAAGGTTCATAAGAAAGTGTAGCTGGAAGTCAATTTCTGATTTGTGAGCGTTTTTGTGTTCCGTTCTTGGTATATGAAAAGGTTCATAAGAAAGTAGATTTCATTTAGCGTAACCACTATTGGCAATAGTATAGATAGATAGATAGATAGATAAATATTATAGTTGAAAAATGGATGATTTTAATGTTATTTACGGACTATTTAAAGTCATGAACACTAAAATCCGAGAATGTTTTCGAGCCTAGTTATAGGATGCTACTTATGCGCGTGGTCTTTTGAAGGCAGTTCAATTCATGACTCACGAGCCATGACCGAAAAACGACAGGTAATCGCGCGATGAATCTGACTCGTGAAGTTTTCGTGCAGCAAAACACGTAGGCGCGATGGATAGATTCGAACACTGTCCACAAATTGTAAATGAAACCTCGTTCCTCTAAACACATTTGCGATGCATGTTTACTTTTTCTTCTAATACATAATTTTACAATCTGAAATTGGCTGCTTCCTTCATAAGAAACTTCCTTGTTTACAATTCACATTTGCATTTGAATCTTAAATAGCGCAATGAGAATGCAAATAAATTTTCCTCGGCAGAAATATTCACGTACCTGAACAACAAACGTAAACTATTAAAGCGTTTTAGACTTAACAATCTCCAAGAATAGTCTCCAAGAATAATCGGGGGATTGACTGCGCTTGCATTTTTTCTTGTTATTATACCATTAAGCCAAATTCCTTTTAGGGTAAGCGTCACTCGGTTAGTTCTAGCCTCGTTATACTACCGGCAGTCAAGGAATTTATATGACAAGGGTAAGCAAAGGATGTGTCGGAAACGGGATAGGTTTTAGGTCAAACTAGACGTCGCGTATTGCGCTTTCAAATGAGACACTCTTTCCACAAATCCAATCCAGCACGGGTCGCTAATCAATCTCTCTAGCAATCATCCCAGGTGAACAGTTGTCGTCTATATATCCCTATCCTTGCATACATATTATGCTTCCTTTTCATCTATACACCTTTTCATGCAAGCTCTTTTGTTTCTTCGTCTCTTTATATCTCTTCGCATCAGAGTCTCGTTCATATATTCAAACTCTTCTTTCTTCGGTCTTCCTCTGGGTGTACTACCATTCGCTTTACCTAAATACACTTGCATTGTTGAACGTCCTTCATTCGTTTTCTCAACATGACCGAACCATCTCAGCAACATAAATGTATCAAATTACTATTCACTTATTTCGAAATTTGATTTCTTTCACTCTTGTCAATCAATGTTTCTTCTACACCACATTCTTTGAGAACCCACTCATCCAAAAAAACATATTCAAATAGCAAAGAAATACCGAGAAGAATAAAGGATTAGAATTAAAATATCTAATTGTGCAATATTAGCGACTTTCAATTAACCGAATCAATATTACACACTTGTATGAAGCACGTGATTCAAAAGAAAGCGTAACTGCCTAACTTAATGAATCAGGGACCCTGAGTAGGAGCCATGACCGAAAATAATGGCGGATATTCCAAACTGAACTTTCGTACTCAGAAATGTAATTTTCGTTTTATTGCTAGACACTTATTTTTTTTGCGCGTGGTGAACAGATTATGAATTTTGAGACGAAACGAGAAAAAATTAAAGAGATAGGAACTTAAAGACTAGAAGAGAGTAGACTCTACAGTTTACACCTCGGATTTTATAAATGATGTTGATAAGATTTTGTCACACGGTTTATATTGCACAAGAGACTTAGAAAGATAAGACTTGATCATATCCGCCCGCGAAGCCATTATAATTTTCGAAATCTTATCTTGAAGGTAAAGAGCCTATTCACTCACGTGATTCGAGTTATCGCACTTTCCTTTCCCAAAAGAAATAAATCGTTTCGTTTTCAGGTGTCTTTAGAATAAAATATTCAGAAGCGGCTGAAAACTAAAATTTTAGGGTAATTACATTTTATTTTGCCGAAGTCGGTTGCGACCTAATTTTTCTAAGATTCGATAGGGTAACGAAACCAATTACCGAGGGGAAACCATTTGTGAAGGAAATAGTTGATTTCTTCTAATCTAAAACTTCAATATGTTATTTTTTAGTAGAAGTCATTAAATCAGTCTCAGTTAAGCTTCTGAATCATAAAAATTAAGTGTGCGTGAAAAAACAGTGAAAATGTAAAGAATTTTATCATTGACCTCGGCCGACAAGATCCGCCTCGGTAACTGGTTCCTTTACCGCACTTAACTATAATAATTATCAATGCTTTCGTAACTTATTCGTCACATAAATTTAATGAATTACATTTCTTTCGAAATTTGATTTTCAAAGTGCTAGGTTGCAGAAAAATGTCACATTTATGTGCATTTTACAATTGGGAAAAAATCAAATTTTACCATTTGAAATGAAATTGAATGAAAGCAGGCGTATTTAACAGTCTTTTAACTTTCATATAACATAAGCAAAAGTAACTTTTGATATAAAATAATGGACGGAAATTGTATTTTATAAATAACTAAAACATGAATATCTTGTAGAGAGAAATACCATATACAAAACCAAAGATTTGCAGTATATGTTAATCAATTTTTATACTAAAATAGCTATTTCCAAAATAGCTCAAAATATTGTTATTTTGAGGTTTGGTTGAACGAGGTATCGAGTAAGGTGAATTGCTTTTGATAATTCGACTACGAGAAATTTGGATTTTGAAATATTTGGCCAATTTATTTAGTCTGATTTCAATCAGTTCCATTTTGAAAGATAGAATTTGAAATTTTCTTGATTCTATAATACATATACATGTGATATTTCTTGGCACCCTTACACTTTGAAACTCAAATTTCGAAGAAAAATGTAATTTAATGAATTTATATGACAACTGTGTTCGAGAATAAGTTCCGAAAACATTAATAATTTTTATAGTTTTTTATAGTTTTTAGTTTTTTTTAGTTCTTTTAATAGTTTTTTTATAGTTTTTGTTTAGTTTTTAACTTGTGGAGCGTAATATTCGTAAAATTTATTTATTATAAATGTTGAAAACTCACTTCTTCGAGATGCGAAATATTAAATTAATATAATTAAAAAATTACCAAGTTTTATTTTAACGTTTAATTAGCTTATATTGGTTGTTGAAGGAGTTCTCCCTCTTCTTTCATTATTTCTCTCAAAAATTTTCAAAATTCATTCAAAATTTTCTTCCACTGTTCATATACATATAGTATGCTTTCACCTCTGAAAAAAACCTCGAAAAAAAAATCTGGTAAAATCATTTGCTAACAGAACAAAGGACAACAAAATTTGAAAATCGGTTCAAAAAATCTGTGTAGAATTTTTCTGAGTTAAATTCTAAAAGTTTTTTTCGCGTATTTCTTATATGTAGATAAATCAGATTGAGCGTTTAATTACAAGCATAAGTTTTTTTCTAATCAGATAAAATATCTAAAAGATATTTCAATTTTTTAAAAATATTTACTAGTCATTTCGAAGATCAAAAACAACAATGTTTGATAAAGAACGTCTCGAATATCTCTTCGATCCAAAGACTTTACGTCACTAAAATTTGGATCCTGTTCATTTTGAATCGAGAAAGTCCTCTAAAAAATGAACTTTATATTTTAGAAGGTTAAATTTCCCTCTTCAAAAACAAGAAAGTAAATTCTGAATAGATGGAAATAATATCGGCATTTAAAAATCTTTTGAAGTAAGTAGTTTGAAATACTGCAGCTTTTATCGTCGACTTGTATCTTAAGGGCAAATAGTATTCTATGACGTCACAAATCGCTATCTTTCCTAATGTATTTTTATCACCTTCTCATTTTCAAATCAGAAAAGATATCTCGCTAAAAATTTAGAAAACGACAGAAAATATATCAGCACACGTCGGCCTGGCGCATTGAAGTTTTTATTTTATTTAAATAAAACAATTTAACTAATTTGTAATTTCGAATGTAATTGAGAACAGAACTCAAAAACCCTCAATCCTCATTGTACAGGGCACAAAAGTCCTGTTCCCAATTACATTTCTAAATAAGAACTTAATTAAACTGCATTATTTAAACAATATATAAAATTTATTGCACCAGACCGACGCGCGTCGATTTATTTCCCAGTGGGAAATTTCCGATGTTGACCACTGAGTCAAGAATTGCCCAGTACTGTGAAGCATTGGTTTTTTCTAATGATTCAAGATTGGCCACTAGTCTTGGGCCAACATTGGCAAATGTTTGGGATAATAACGCCAGTGCCAAGAAGTGGCAGCCAGTCGTGGACCATGACTGGTAGCCAAGACCAACCAATGATCTCGATAATATGGGTAACTTGGCTGCCATTGATGGACCAATGATTAGACCAAGCATGGGCCGGGCATGCCCCAAGATTAAGAAATAAAATTCAACGGTATAAGTAATGATTTTTCATATAGATGAATTTTTGTCTCAATCTTGACTCATGTCTGGCCCATGTTTGGTCCGATCATTGGTCTGTCAATGGCAGCCAAGTTTCCGGGATCATAAAGCTCCGGCCAATGAGGTCCCAAGACTGGCGGCCAATCTTGTGACAACATGGTATCATCGCAGTAAGCCCCGGGCTATTAAACCGTTGCATATAATTCTGATTATCAACTGCACATCAAAATCATCCACTTTTGTGCATCCAAAATTACTTTTTACACAACTTCATGCATATCTGTCGAAAGGCAGTTGTTATACATTTTATGGAAATTCTTAGGTTAGTCATGACTGACAATTTACTACAACTGTGAACCAACTACACTGAAAGTCTCTAGTAAGTCAGTCCGCAATATGTTATTCCGAGAATTTCGTTCGACGATCAGGGGTGCAAGGTGTGCAAAGAGCGGCACTCTATAGCCAGCAAACTCGTCCAGTACCGCACTAACAATGCGGGCGGTGCCACGCAAGCGCATAATTTCGTCAGTTCGCACG
>JAUMHM010086344.1:0-11015 GCA_032362435.1 Melikaiella ostensackeni
TGCCTTGAACGCTAGCCTTGCACGGAAAAATATAATACCTTCTGCAGGATGTCCCTGCGATTCCGAGGTCGACGAAGACCTAGACCACATTCTATGGGCTTGCCCCAGATTCGAAGCCTATAGATCAGAACTAACTAAAGCCCTATAAAAAATTCTGAAATGCCCTCCCCCTTTTTGTTCTTATTAATTATTAGCCAACCCATCCATTAAAATTGCTAGTCATTTATTCAAACTCTTGAAAAAGGCCAACCTCAAAATCTAAACACACTTCAACCTTACCTCGGCCGCCTTGTACGGGGGGAATCTTTCTGACAAGGGGTTCCTCCCGCATGGAGCGGCCGTCACATTATCTTTTGAATTTTGCCGCCTTGCTACGTACATTGGGAAACCGGACTGACTGCCATCTCTTGTGAGTTGGTTCAGTCGAGTCCTGCCCGACACTATGTTTCAGATTCAGTGGAGTGGAACACACACTCCCGCAACTTGATCATGGCCGGATATACAAAGCTTATAGTAAAGCAAGTATAGAGCCAACGCAGAATCAGAAGAAGACGTACGGCAATATCCCCCACCCCAGAAATCGCCCATTTCAGCAGTCAGCCTATGCTACAAACCTTCCCGGAATGACACGGAAAACGTGCTTCCTTTGCACAAAGAAGTATTTTTTGTTCATTCGTATTGGAATTAGTATAAGTTATGTCTGAAAAATTTGCTGTTAGCACAATGAGAAATTGTTGTTTTTTCAGAAATTTAATATGAATTTGCAATGTGAAACGCAATATATGTAATATTATGAAATTCTCACGAAATAAGTAATCTTCTCTACTCTTTTGTATAAGAAAGTATTTAAAACTTTTTTCCAGGCATTGTTATGATCTATACCTAGGAAACAAAAATCCTTTCAATTGTTTACATCCTCTAGAACTCAAATAGCAAAAGGAATCTCGTAGCCTTGCGTATGATTTCTTCCAATCTCTCGATAATTTAAAAATTTAAAAAATCGTATGAAATATGGCAGCCTAACCTCAAAAGAGTCAGTCTCATTCCAAAAGAGGGAAACCGATTCAATACGACTTTGCTTGAAATGGTCATTGCAGTACATGACAGATTCGAAGTCGCTTGAGAAATTAACTGATTCACATAGTCACAAACCGATTCAGTTTTGAATTTCTGAATCTGCAATTGACAGATACGCATTTCACATAGTCGTCATTTCAATGGGTTCTTTTTTCCTGGGTAAGTTGCGCATGTTCCTCCTTAACTATATTTCAATCTATTAAAAGGTAGAAGGTAGAACCAGTAGAAACTGAATAATGGAAAAAGTGACTGAGTTTTGAAGAAAAAGTGCTGTAGTAATTTTTTATGAGTAGCAATATTAAAATCGAGTTTTATTATTAGCCATTTTACCACTCGCTTGCTATTTTTGTATTGAAAAATTGAACAATGTGTTTTTAACATAGCGATGAAAATTTTGTCCGCTGAAAGATTATCATTTTTTAAGGAATTAAATTGCTTTCACTATTCTTTCACTGCTTTTTTCGATTCGTCAAACTCTTGGCTTCAAAACTGTCGAATGATTAATTCTCTTAATTTTCATCGTATAAATATTTATAAATATTTAATATATAAAATAAATATTTTACGTGTTTTTATGAGAAGTGTCATACGAGGTGAATAAATTATTGACAGGTTAGGCTTGGGGTGGCTTGCGGATCATAGCAAGTAATTTTTTTTGCTTTTAGGTTGCGAGCACAAAAAAGTAAGTGCTACCAACCACACAACTTTTAAATGAATAAGCAAGTTCATGCCTTTTACCAACATAACCAAATAAAATTATTCGTAGTTTTTTGTCCATGATCATCTATGATACAAGGTAGCAGTGGCTGTCATGGTTGCATGTAAGTACGACACAGTTTTGAGCTCGTACTATTTTTATAAAATTTAAAAATAATCACTGTATCTGTGAAACAATGTTTTTGAATAACAGTTTTGTATTATTAGGTCATGCATTTATAGACAATGTGCTTTGACAACTGATGGGAAAGGCTTAAAATATGAATATCCGCTTTGCACCAGAAGAGTACCATCCGCATGCAACGTATTAAAAAAGTACAAAATATAGAATAAATAGCTAATATAATTCACGTGACGGCATTGATATCTTTAAAATAAATTGCCTCAGCTTCAACTAGGTATGTAATACTTTCCCCACTTGTTTATCATTTATTAATGATATGAATTTAAAAGTTTTTTTATCCATCTCGTGCTGCCTCGGAACATTTAAAATTGTACATTCTCAAATTACGAACGTTTCGAATTGAGCAATTAAAAATTTAGAGTTTTGAAAATTGAAAATGTCAAATTCGAGCCTCGAAAATTAAACGATTCCACCAGTAGTCTTTCATAGATCAACATATTTAAAATTAGAAGTGCTTCAAACTGTAAAATTGCTCATTGAAATCGTATCGGCATATTAGAAAATTTCAAAGTGAACTCGCTCAATCTCATATTTCATATGAGATTTTATGTGATATTTTTATGAGATATGTAAAGTGATTGGATAAAATTTTCGACTAAAACTAAGAATTAAAAAAATTCCCGTTCTGGAAACAAATATACTGTGATTTTCCGGTCTCAAAACATTTCTGGTCAATTCACGGTCTTTCAAGTTTTCTGATTCAGCTCTTCTTTTATATTTATGTGTTTAAAAATTTAAATATTTAAGAGATCCATTAATGTGTACCTAGTAAGTGTTGGCCAACTTTGGTCTTTACAACAGGTCCCAACTGTTTTGGATCTCCACACAAGACTATCTGAGTAGGGGAAGTGTAATTTCCGATCAATGCTACAGGAATTAGAGTTTCAGGCTGAGTTGCTTGCCCAGCTTCGTCAATGAAGATATAACTGAAATAGTTATGAAATAAACCAGTCCTCACTAGTCTGAAAAATAAATATCTCAAAATTATTTTTTATCAGAATTGGGAATAAAATTGGAAATAGAAATTTAAGTGAAGTATTAAAGATTACGATGATAATGAAAATGGTTGATACCTTGTACAAGTAACAAGCGTCACTATAAAAATCATCTTCTCTCTAATCATGTCCATTGATAAAAGATAATAGGAACAGCAACGAATTCTTTTGTCTATGCCTCTCCTAAATGTATCTCAAAAATTAATAATCACTGAAGATCTATAGAGTACAATATTTAATAAAAAAAATTATTTTGAAAATCTCCTGACCTATCTCTGGATTGACTGTTTAGTCGGCAGATTAATTCATTTTCAATGTTGGGCAACAATCGCTTTGTTATTTCATCCGCAGCCGCATTTGACGGAGTGCAAATTAGAATTTTTTGTTTCAAAGTTTTCGAAATCTGGGAAATCGCCTCTACAATCGTTGCAGTTTTGCCAGTTCCTGGTGGACCAAAAACCAGGTAAGGGGAAGGACGTGCTGTTTGTCCTAAAATTCTTTGGACTGCTTGCATCTGTTCAGGATTTCTTTTCATGTTGTTATTGAACCAAGACAAAACTCTGAAATCATTTTTGATGATAAAAATCAAATTTATCAAATGTTTTAATCTAAAGCCCATTTTGATTCTCTATTTTCCAAGATATTCTCTGAGTTTGGTATAAAAGGAATTAAATTTCAAATTTGCTTACGGAGCCGGTTGGTTGCAAACTTCCGTTGGACATGGATTCAAAAGCGGAGACAATTTGAATTCATCTACTAAACTGATCGCATAATGACACGCGCGACTAGGCCAGTTACCACATTGAAACTTGAGGATATATTCAGATCCTACTCGATATACGTTCACGAATCTGAAATGATGTTTATAAAAATGTAATAATCAATCAAACATAGTGAAATATTTAATGAAAACCTTATTGCGGCTAGCCTTGATTGAGTCCAACCCAAAAGTGCTTGCACACCCAGTTTATCTTTTGTGCATATTTCGGAGATGCTCTCTGGTTACTTTGAGTCAAGGAAGAAAAAAATCGTATCATGCGTTTTTAAGAAAAATGATTTTTTCGTATTTAACGATTAAAAATCTCATTATTCTCGAAAACAACGCAAGGTGCGAATAATACTTCATAGTTCAAAATTGTTCTTCCTGATATCTATAAAATTATATACTTACCAGACGTTTATCTTGTACATTTTTTTTAATTTCCAAAAAAGTAGAAAAAATCGTAAAAATCGACTAAAACAGCATTTATTTTAACGAATTACAACATTTTATTTACAAAAACATTTGTTTTTCATCCAATAATAATGCAAAGAATATGTCCCATGAGATTCTTATGGTTTATGAGCTTCAAAGCGGGGAAAAATTTGTTTTTATTTCATTAAAATAATAAAATCTTAAATATATTATTAAATAGGAAGACTGCTGTATAATGGCAAAAAGTAAACAGTGCTCAATGTTCATGTTAGTAATACATATTTAAGATATGACATTGTCATCACGCTCCAGTTTGATGAATAATTGTTGAAAAAATATACTTAGTTCATCTTTTAAAGGATCTGAAGTAACGAAAAGACATCTTAGAAAGAAATTCAAGAAGAAAATTTAACTTACCAGCCCCATTTTAACTTGATATCAATCCAAAAAAATTATGTTTCCTCAATTTTAGATATAATACTAATTTTTCTCCGCTTTGAAGCTCAGGAACCTTAACAATCTCATGGAAGATGTTCCTCACATTATTACTGAACTAAAAACAAATGTTTTTAAAAATGAATTGTTGTAGTTCGTTGAATTAAATGCTGAATTAGTCGATTTTTTTATCATTTTGGAAATTCTTTAAAAAATTTACAAGATAAACATCTGATAAGTGTATAATTTTATAGATAACAGGAAGGGGAATAATTTTGAACTGTGAAATACTATTCATATTTTGCGTCGCTTTCGAGAAAAATCAAATTTTAAATTGTTGAAAACGAAAAAAATCGTTATTCTCAAAAGCGCAGTGTACGATTTTTTTCTTCCTTGGCTCAAAAGAGTAACTGGATATGCAAGCACTTTTGGATTGAACTCAATCGAGGCTAGCCGTGTTATCTAAACAAATTTTTCATCTTCATAATGTAAGAAAAGTCGAGATTCTTGGTTACCGAGAACAAGTCACATGAAATTATGCAATTTTGAATCAGATCGAAATTTAAAGTTTGAATTGAATTGTAAATCTTTAAAATTTTTAAGGCCTAATGTGGAAAATGTCACAATGTTAAGCAAATTAAATTTTCAAGTTTAGAGCCTTTCAGTTTGAAATGTTTCATTTGTAACATTTTCAAATTTAAAATTATTCCGTTTAGATAATTTTGAAGTTAGGCATTTAAAATATAAGAATTCATCAATCATTGTAAATATAAATTCTTCAAACTTGAAAATTTTTAAATTGAAGTTTAAAAATTGAACTATTCCAAATCGGAAGATTTAGTAGTTAAAGATTTGTAAGTTTGAAATTAAAACATTCAAAATTGAATAAATTTAGATTGAAGCTTTATAAATTATGCAATTTCAAATGATATCAAGTGTAATCATTCATAATTAGAAAATGTGAAATTCCAATGTTTGAAATTTAAAATTCCTAATCATTCAGTTTTAAACGAAATATCTTCAATTCTCTGAAGTAAAAGAACACTGCATTTATTTTTTAATCGAAAATTTTATAGCTTAGCAGGCATAGAAAAATCTATCCTGAATTTGAATTTCACTTAATACTAAATGAATTTATAATTTTGAAATTTTGTATACAAATTTTAAAATGTTCCATTAAGATAATTTTCAAATTAAAAGTTACCTATGCTTAAAGCAGAAATTTTTCAAGTTTTAAAGTTTAAAAATAAAAATAATTCTATATTTTGATAGATTTCAGTTTGAAAGAAAATAGCATTTTCAGTGACTCTTATTTGAACATTGTCTGATTTTGAAGGATTCGAATTGTAATTTAGTTAATTTTGAAGGCTGTTACTTTTAAATTCTGCATACTACTGAACGTGTAAACGTTACATTTTCGAATTTTAAATGTCCTTATTTTGTTGCAAATAGTGAAACCGTCATTTTAATATTCTAAATTGGACATTCAAAGTATTAAATATTGCGTTTTGAAGTTGAGCGTCTTGAAATAAAATTATCTGTACATACAAATTGTGACTACCATTCATTTTATATTAAATTAAACTTTTTGTTTATCACTTACCCAGATGTTGCTTTTACGGTTACGACATTCAGTTTCAGATCCACCTCCGTTATTACTAAATTGTATTTCGTTGGACTTGTAAGCGCTCGAACTTCTATGAAGTCGTTCGGCATTAAATAATCTTGTAAATTTTTATTTAAAAGTTTGACAGGAATTTTGAAATAAAAGTGATTTGAATCTAGAGAGCATGTTGCTCGATTAATTTTGGTCCGAAAGAACTGATCCGTCGACTGTTCACTGTAATATTCTTCGAGGTGAAGGAGAAGTTTCAGAGTTTTCAAATAATTGGTATCCTTGATGTATTTTACGTGGAATAAGCCTTTAAGGAAACTGAGCCATTCTAGGCTTTTTTCTGAAATTCCATCATATAGTTTAAGATTTTCTTTCAATACTCTGATAAGACCCTCAGGAATAGGGTATAATGGAATTGGCTGCAGAAGAATTGAACCAAATTCGCTCTCCATTCCGCTGAAAATTAATATTTTGCTCTTTATATTCATATATTTATCATTTAAAATTTTTATTAGTTCTGAAGCTCATTTCTGATTTAACACTATATTTTAGGATAAGAAATAAAATCAATGAATTTTTTGCATTTAATTTTTAAAAATAACGTAATGAAAAATCCAAATATTTTAATATTTTTATTTTGAATTTTATTTTCTATTTTTTGAGATCGTAATTTTAAAAGAAATGTCAATAAAAAGTATTTCCGGATATTGGAACTAATACTTTCTCGGCCAC
This sequence comes from Melikaiella ostensackeni, assembly GCA_032362435.1. NCBI lineage: Eukaryota > Metazoa > Arthropoda > Insecta > Hymenoptera > Cynipidae > Melikaiella > Melikaiella ostensackeni. Next base: position 6,951 of record JAUMHM010086344.1, read on the forward strand.
CCACTGTACGAGTATAAGCGGTTCTCATATTGTACGCAGCTCCTGGCTTCGTGCCTTCGTGATAAATCAAATTCTTTAGTCTAATGTTTCACCAAAATAAACTACAAAGCTGTCATGGAAAGTAGTATTTTTTACATTCATAAATTCATAAAAATGATGAACACATTGTACAATTTACAAAAAGTACCTAAATTCAAATTGATTATAAACGGAGTTTTAATAAATTAAAAATAAAAACATTACTTACCTTCTATCCAAATCCAATGCATCATCCAAAACCAATTCATGATCCAAATCCGATTCGTGATCCAAATCCAATTGATGGTCCAAATGCGATTCATGATTCAAATCCAATTGATAATCCAAATGCGATTCATGATCCAAATCCAAGCCATCATCCAAATCCAACCCATCATCCAAATCCAACCCATCATAGAAAACCAATTCGTGATCCAAATCAAATCCATCATCCAGATCCAACTCATAATCCAAAACCAATTCATGATCCAAATTCAATCCATCATCAAAATCCAACCCATCATCCAAAACCAATTCATGATCTAAATCAAATCCATCATCCAAATCGAATCCATCATCCAGATCCAATCCATCCATATCATCCATTTTGAATTTTTTTGTTGTTTTCAATTCTGTACGAAACCTACAAAAAAATTACAAAAAATACAAATTAATGATTAATTAAATCAATTATGTGATCAGATTATATTTTTAAATTGATTTCTGCTTTCAAATTTGATCGCAATCAAAATTCATTCTTGTAGATATAATAATTATTTTTAATTACATTGAAGCCAAATTAAACCTGCATGCACAAAAAAATTTATAAAGTTAAGCTTTAAACTTTGAAAAATTGAAGCAATCAACATTGGGAATGTAAAAAAATTAAAACGTTTAAAATGGCTTAACTGATTTAACTTATTCGGACATGTTAAGAATTGAACAATTAAAAATGTAAATCCTAATCATTTTCCTTGGTATTTTCATAATAAATTACAAAGAATTACAATAAAGTACAATAATGTGAAAAAATTTTTGTTGTGAAAATTAGTAATTGCTTATGAAATTTTGTGAATGTGTCCAAATAATAGCAAAAAATTGTAGTTTCTAGTATATCTTTTCCCTGAATTTCCACGATTTTGGAATTTTAAAAAAATGGAAATAAACTACTAGAACTTACAACAATTGCTTCCTATTATTCGGAAACTTTTACAACATTTTTAAAGTATTAAAATTACCAATTTTTACAAAAAATTACAATTTTCAAATTATTTCACTTTATTGTAATTTATTTTAAAATTACATTTCCACCATGGTTCGCAATCGGAACTTAGAATGTTCTGAAAAGTAAAATTTCAAATAAATATGTATGTTTTAATTTGTAGCAGGCCCGCACGGGCCCACTGCGCAACCGGGCAATTGCTTGATGGGTCCTTGAGTCCGGTGGCCCTTGGATGAATTTTTTTTTCAGAAAAAAAAAATTAATAGAGAAATTCTCGATTTTTCCACAGTGCCGTACCCATTGTGAGTATAAGCGGCTCTTCATCAAAGGCTTCTTGTTGTTTTTTTCTCATTTCTGCATTCGATTTCCACATATGCTGAGGCCCCTGATTTACGGGGACCCCTTCGGGCTTCGAGAATTTCGGACTGTGATTTTCTGTGACAGTGCTTCATTTTTGTCTCTAGAGGCCCCTCAAAAAAGCTTCTCTGACTTTGTTTTACTTAAGTGAATCTTAAAAACTCACATACCGGAGCCCCCGACTAACAGGGGCCATTTTGGAGTATTCATTGCCCGGTGGGCCCTTAGGACCCCATTCCGCGCCTGATTTATTGCCTACGATTTTAAATTGGATGCGTTTAAAACTTTAAAATGGGACAATCACAGATTTTAATGACCAGTAATCGCCATTATTCATCGTCAATATTAACATAAAAATTATAAAAATCAAGCGTTTACAATTTTTAATTGAAAAATTTTGGATGCAAAAATAGAAAATTTTAAAATTAAAGGGTTTTTTCTTAAATTTTCAGTTTACAACATTCCGCTCTTTCCAAATTGAACAATATTTCAAATTCGAAAATATTAACATTTTTACGATTTTTTAAAAAACAGTAGAAATAAATCCACTACCCTGGAGGAAACGTATTTTCACAATAAAATACCATAAATTACGATAAAGTACAGTGTGAAAATTGTAATTTTTTGTAAAAAAAATGTCATTGGTAATTAGAGAAATTATGGTTTTGGCTAAAACCCTCAGGAATTGGATAAATACGGGAGTTTAGGAAAATCATTCATGTATTACCTTTTTTCTAAATTCCTGGTTTATTCAGGTATTTATAAAAATCTGAAAATTAAGCACAGAATTAGTCTTTATTTTGTTTCATAATTCATTTAGAGTTACAAATTAAAATACATTAAAGATGATTGCATATTATTGATCATAAATCTGATCCATGAAGGACTATAAAATTTTAAGAATCAAGTACGAAAATACGTTTACAAAAAGCTCATCAGCGATTTTCAAGTTTCTGTCTAAATGTTTTTTACTTGAGAATAAAATTTTGACAGTTTTTACCGATTATATGCTGCAGCCTCTCTGAATTTTAGCTGATTACTTCATCTATTTCGCCTACGTTAACAATTTCAGCAGAATTTTAGTTCCAGATTGAATCAGGTCAGTTCTCGGATACCATCACCAACCTTGCAGCAAACCATTCGTAACAACTCTTTTAAATTATACTAGTTCAGTGAACCTACTTTAATTTTAAACTTTAGACGAATTATAAAAAAAATAAAGACAAATTCTATGCTTCAATTCCCGATTTTCCTAAATAACCTGAAACGCTCTAGGAATTTAGAGAAATAACCCGAAAGTGTTCTAAATTCCTGAATAAACCAGAAATTTAGAAAAATGGTAACAGCTGAATATAAGATTTTCCTAAACTCCTACATTCAGCTAATTTTTGGCCAAAACCTTTATTTTCCTAATTACCTACGACGTATATACTAATAGTCCAGGCATCTGGTGTTTTTGCACCGTTTTAAGTCTAGAATGATTTTTTTTTATAAAACGCTTTTTTGAAGGGTCCTTATGTGAATTTCAAATTTTCTGGAAACGAATGTGACGGAACCCGGAGAAAATTTTTAGGAAATGTGCTAAAATTTACGTTTACGTGGATTCATAGTTTCTATTGCATCCTGGACCGAAAATAGTGCTTACGAAAAAGTAAACAAAATTCTACGAGAAACTAAAAAAAAAAAGAACCTTTTATCTGCAATTGGTTCCGAGTTACGGGTTTTGACAAAAACCCCGATTTTTCTCATTTTTTGGCTTAAAAAAAACCCAAATTTTCAAAATTCGCTCTGTAGCATAGAACCTATTGATTTTACGAAAAAGTGTTTTACAGACGATCAAAAGCAGACTCAATTTATATTAATTTGAAAAAAAAACCTTGACTGTTAGTAGAGTCGACCAAGAACTGAATCTTTACGGAACGGAACCAAGGTCTATGGCTTAATGTCTTTGTTTGTTAAATTTGAAAGAAAATTCTTTAAAAAACATAACCTCTGATAGAGTCCTTTCGTGTTATAGTATATCACAGAAAAAGTCTTTAAAAGCGAGAAAACATGTTTCTCAAAATCTGTGCAAGAGGCTCATTAGAGACAGTTATTATGTAGTTCGTGAGTTTTGACCTCTCAAAATTGACCATTTTCTGGTTTTTTTTTAGGGGCAAATGGCATGGGTTTAGTTTTTCAGAAAGAACCATTTTTAAGTCGAAAATGTAAAAATTGTGTTTTATGGACATACCTCATTTTCTAGGTGTTCAACGTTAAAATTTTTACAAGATAAATGAAAGTGGATCAACTTCTGCGTAAAATAAGAAAAAAAGTCCATGCCCTGATAGCTCATATTTTTGTGACAAGAAAGTGATCATAATTTATTATAAATGTGTTTGTATGTAATTTGCTCTTAATAAAGAAGCAACTGTTTTATAATTGCGGTAATCAGTATTTTTGCATCACCCGTAAAGCTCACTTTTCCT
>JAUMHM010086345.1:0-11014 GCA_032362435.1 Melikaiella ostensackeni
TTGAGCTACCATTTTTTCTTCACTTACTTTTTGAACGTCAAAGCCAGAGGACTCGAATTTTCTCGCCGATAGTAGGACTCTTTTCTGCCGGTCGCGGTACTCTTCCACTTGCTCCTACCACCCAAAAGAGGAGATTTAGGTCCGATTCTAGCCCTACACTCCCTCTGTCAAAGCCTCATGGAATATTCTCCTCAAAGGACTCCATAAAGCTGCTTAGGACGACCTCAGATCAGCAACGGTGAACATAGGATTCAACGAATGCTAGTGTGAGGTCCCAGCTCCCAGCCCTCCAGCTCACTGCACAACTAACTTACCAACCTTAATTTCCTTTTTCTCTTTCTCCAACAATTTCCTTTCAGGTTCTTCACATTTCTCCTTTCTTGTTCGTGAATCAGTTACCAGTGTAAATAAAAAACAGTTTATTTACCAACTGGAAACAGTCTTTAAAACAGGATGAGAGTTGAGATAACCCTCAATGGATGAGACTTTGTGTCGTGACATAAAATATCATTTTTCAGTTATTCTATTTCCAAATTATGGTAAATAATAAGTTTCCAATTTTTAGAATTCATTATATTCGTTATCTATCACTGTTCAAATTAGAAACGATTTTCTCAACAAAAGTGATGTTATGGTTCAACGTGTCAGAACTGCACTTTTCGCGCGTGCTGTGAAATAAAATAAATCAGCATATTCGTCACTGTTATGTTTATAATTGAGATATGATCATATCAAATATTAATAGTGAGTGCACTTTTTTGTACGGGATCAATCATATCCTAAAAATTATCCAATTTTCTTCAGAGACGGTTCAAATCAAAGGTCTGGGAATGTAAATGTGCATGGGAAATTTTCTAATTCCTGCCACATTCTATTTCAAAAGCTGTATCAGATCTACGTATATAACTAAAACTGTAATTCTTATCACTAACTCTTCCAAGATTTTTTCGACACAAGAAATTCTAAAATTGAAGATAGGAATTGAAAGAACTAGATTGAATGAAAAGTAAGACATTCTAGAGTAAGCGGCATATGCCTACAAGAAAGGGTTTCGTAGATCAATTCTATCACCTAAAATACGAGTGTATGAATTATCTCAAAGCCTTAAGGCCTAAGCCGGTAAGTAGCAAGTCGTAAGTCCTAGAAATCAGCCAAAAAAGAAAACATCTGAAATATATAAGGCCCAAATGTGTAAGGATCGAAAAAAGAAAACCCAAATATGGCGGACGGATAGCGAACATCCCACCGAAAGTAGGGTTTCATCAAAATGGTTTAAAATTGTTTTTGAAGTGATGAAGAATTAGGTATCTTTATCGTATGAAAGGAAATTTTTTGCTATTAGCATAATTTAAAAAAAAGTTTTTGAAAAATATTCAGAGAGATGAAAATGTAGAAAATGCTAATGTAATTGGAAAAGTAAACGAAGAATTAGTTAGCATTATTATCTTCAAAAGTATATTATAACACTGTAGCATAAATTTTAAATTATCTTAGAATTATTTGTGTGACAAGAAATAAAAGCAAGTCCTTTAAATATACCTACCTGATTTTGCCATGGACGACGAAATGCAGATAAGAAGAGAGCGTTTCCGAGAATTATCATCTGGGACATATATAATTTTAAGCACTAAAGGTAGAACCTTTTGGTCAATTTATGAGATATCTCAACCTAAATTGGTGTGTATAATGTATACAGAATCATAGAATCCAGTAAAGTATAAGAAATCTGTATGATTGAGAGGTATTAACTGAAAATTAAAGAAATGGGCTGTGATAGAATTTTCAGAAAAAAAAATACTGAACAAGAAGTAGTCTGCAGACTACACATTTATCTCAGTGTTTATAAAAATATAAAACTTTCACCATCACATTCTATTTTCCAATCTCACATATCACATTGGAAGAAATACTATCAAAATTGTATCCATTAAGAGAGGAAAAGTACAAAGTAAAATATTTTTCAATACCAATTAAAGTACAGCTTACATGCTTTCACAAATTCACTTGAATTTTTTTTCTTTCAGGAAGATGTCATCATATTGTGAGAATATTTTCAAAAAATTTGAAATTTGTTGATTCAGTTTGAAAGTTTTTAATGTTATAGTCATTTTTTAATTGTTTCTAACATTCAGGCGCGCTTACAGCATAAACCAGGCCTCACTATTCCAACAATGATTTTGACAAAACAGATTTCTGTTGATTCAGCATAATCTCTGGCAAAGCTTTAGTTATGTTATTCAAAACACAGATAAAGAGTAGGTGAGAGTGACGACCTCGATTGGACTTAGTAAGGTTTATTTATGCGAAAATGTATAATTCTTTAGAACGTTTCGGTACCAGAGCTGATACGCTCATCAGGATTACAAGATTATTGCATGCTTACTTCAAGCTACATTTCGCTAAACCTTTCTTACATCTACTCCAGTACAGATTCGAAAAAAACCTACTCTAGCACTTTCGAAGCTAATTGTGATGCCAATTTTTAATTTACATCGAGAAAATTTGAAGGAATTCAGTTCAAAACAAGCATACAATAATTCTGTAATCCTGATGAAGGTACCAGCGCTGGTACCCAAACTTTGTAAGGATTTATATATTTCCGCTTAAATAATACGCACTTAGTCCAAAAAGGATTGTCACTCTCACCTACATAATTTCGAATATTTGGAATGTAAAACGAACAAAAAAAGCCATTCATGATATTTATCAGAAATCATCTAATGAATTGTGACATCATTCATACACTTGACTTGTCCTTGTGTAGGGTCCAAGAGATTATATGTGAAAAATTAACTACTTAGTTAAAAGTTGAACTTTAATGTAAGAAATTCATTTTTTTTTGGTTGGAGATTCGTCATTTTAGTTGAAAATTTAAAAACTTTGATAGAAAATTCAACTATTTGGTTGAAAGTCAAAGTATTGACTTGAAACTTCAACTATTTGGTAGGAAATTAACTTCATTCTTTGCAAATCATATTTTTGGGTAGATAATTCAACTGTTATGTAGATGATTCATCTTTTTAATTTCAAAACTCAACCATTTTGTTCAAGGTTAATGTAATTTGTTGAAAAATCGTATTTTTCAGTAGAAAATTAATTCGCATGGTGAAAAATTCATTTTTTGGTTGTAAATTTAACTATTTTGTTGAAAAATGATCTTCCTTAGTTGAAAATCAACTTTCTTCTTGAAAATTTATCTTTTCCGGTTTAAAAGTCAACTTTTTTTAAAAAAATTCTACTTTTTATCTTGAAAACTGAAACTCTTCTGTTGAAATTTCTTCTTCTGGATGAGGATTGAAATATTTTGTTGAAAACTCGTTTTTTTCGCTGAATTCAACAGGTTGAAAATTCGTTTTTCTCTTTGTTACAAAGTAATTTTTTAAACTTAAAGTTAAACTAATACATTTTTGGTTGAATACTTGTGGTTTTTATGTTGACGATTCAGATATTTGGTTAAAAATTCATGTACTTATTGAAAATTCGCCTTTTGGTAAATAATTAATCTTCTTGGTTGAAAAGTCATCTCCTTAAGTTGAAAATTCATTTATTTAGTTCAAAATTTAAATATTTTTTTTAAAGTTAAATTATTCTGTTGAAAATTCAACCATTTTGTTAAGATTGTGACCATTTGGATGAAATGCATCTTTGTATCTTGAAACTTCAACTACTTGGTTGAAAATTCAACACTTTTGTAAAAAATTTAATTATTGAAATTATTAAATTTTATTCAAAATTAAATTATTTTGTTAAAGTTTTTTTTTGGTCGAAAAGTCAACTGTTTTATGACAAATTCGACCATTTGGATTGAAAATTCACCTTTCATGATAAAAACGTCATTTTTGTTGGTTGCGAATTCACCTTTCTTGGTTGAAAATCAACTTTTTTGTTACGAACTTTACACATATTTCGCAAGATCTGCATGCCAACCGCGTTCACTTTGCTCCTATCATTTTCTTGATAAGTCTATGTATGTCTCGCTACCATACAACACTGTGGGTGCAAGCACAGAGTTATATATTGCAATTTTAGCTTTATTCATTATATTTTTACATCTAGGCACCTAATTTTGTGAAAAAAAGTTTAATTATTTGAAAAGGTAACTGGTAATCCATACATTGAAAATTACAGTGTTTAGAATATTTTAAAAATTCACCGTCATTTTCACCATCATTTTGAATTATTCTAATAGAATTTCCAGCATGAAGTAATTTTGAATGGTAAACATTAAAAATGAGGAAATTCCTACTACGGGATATTGAAAATTAATCGAATTCGAACTTCATTCAAAATCGAAAATTATATTAATTACCAGGAATTGTGACGTTAAAACTTTTTTTTTAATTTTTAAAAAATTTCAATTATTTCAAGTAAATTTGAATCCTTAAAAAATTAAGAATTTCATATTGTTAATTATACTTGTCAGAATTTCACCATTTCAACTCTAATTGCAAAATCGAAACTCATGAAAAGTAAGAACTGAAGATTCAGCGTTCACCATTAATTCAAAAATTAAATTCAACTTGAAAACTCCAAAATTGTCACCATTCAAAATTAAAGAAATCATTCAATGACTGAGGAATTTCTATTAATTTGAAAAATTATCCATAACTTTTGATGAATTTCAAAAACTGTCCATACTTTCAAAAACTATCCATACATTTTCAAAACTTTACATAAATTTCCTAAATTTTCTATACTTTCAAAAACTGTCTCTTATCTTAAGCCGGAACTTTCAATAAGAAAAAATAATGTTCACAATGCGTGCAGAATATTGTAGAAACCCGACATCCATTGAATTAATGTTTTTAATTTACACGCAATGTCAATTTTTTTAGCAATTGTAATTAAAATATTCCAAAAATTAAAAACTACAAAACTTGATAGCAGGATGTTGTATTGAAGAATAACAAGTTTGGAATGAGAGACATTTATATACCAAAATTTATGCCATGTCAAATTCTTAGAATCCTTATTAATATTTCTCATAAATATCAATATTATACTATATTGCACTCACATTTGAAGTCAAGCAAAGCCACGAATGTAAGGAGTAAAATACCAACGATGATCTTCATTTCTTCCAGATAGAGACGACGTAAGCTGATATTTTATTAATTTAAAATATCATTTCAAGCAAGACACGATAATTAAAATCAACTTTGTTTTTAATCTTATTTATTACCACAAACATATTTGAAAGAATTTCATAATCCTGGCACTATTTTAAAAATGAATTGTCATCTTCAAACGTAATTATCGTATTTTAGATTTGAGGTCCACGTCAAATATAACTTGAGTAATGAGTCAACTATAAAAAAATTAATAGATTTATGCTAGCGTTGATATAAAACTCTCATTACAGATTATAATGGAGAATTTTGAAGTCCTGTCACATTTTATATTTCAGAAGCAGTTTCAGATCTAGATATTCCTGAAAATTGAATGAAATTAGACATTTAGAATGCATTAAACTAATAGTAGAGGAAATAAAAGAAAGATAACGTTGGATAGACAAAAATGTAAACAAATTTAAATGAAGATTTCAGCATAACAGATTTTTAATGCAAGCTGTTCGAGGTCTTCTGGTTCTCATTCTGGTTCTGATTAGAACAGATTTTTTCTGATTCACAGTTATTTCGGCCGAGGCCTTAAAATAAGAAATAATAAAATGATATTTTTCTCAAAAATCCTCTGTGGAGTTGTGACCTTGTTTCCGCGCTTGACTTTCTGTGGCGAAACTAAGAGTTCATGGCTGATTGCCAAAAAGTTAATTTTCCATATTTTCCACACAACAAAATCAGCATAGTACTTAAGGGGGAATTATCATATATACGGTCAAAATCATACTGAATCCAAGCGCGTGGTTCAAAAAAAAGTTTCCATGTTAAAGGCTTAAACTTTTTTTTATTTTGAAGACTTTATTATAAACATGTGAAATTTTCTTATTTCGGTAAAATATATTAGTTCATTTGAGGGATATTAACGCGCAAAGTCGACCATGCGCTCCGTGTAAAGGTAAACGGCGTCCCTGATTTCGTCGCTGGTAGTTGCTCTAGAACAAAAATCAAACCCAATTTTTTTCAGTAATGTGTCCTCTTCAATGTGTACCAAAATAAAAAAATTCCAACTATTTTTTCAAAAACTGAAACAATGTATGTAAAATTCAACATTTTTTGTTATTGTTTTTTAGCCAAAAATTGTAAAAAAAAATTTTTTTTTAATTTTTTTAGGTTCACATTGAAAAGCTTGAAATTTCTTTTAATTTGATATCAATATAATGAAAATCGATCAAGCTGTTCTCTTGCAATCCTGGTCGCCAACTGAAAAAATCATGTTTTTGGGAAAACGCGAAAAACTAGGTTCTACGTTCACTGCGATGTCCGCACTACTCGAGGTCCGCAACTTTGCCTGAGGTTCAATTTTGGGAGTATCGCCTTCAAATTTACAAGCATACTTGTGAAAGTACATAGAATCGATTTATGTAATAAAAAAAAAAACGATTTTTTGGATAATCTATATGATAATCCCCCCTTAAGAGGTCAGCGAACAAAAGAGCGTGAAGGCCAGAACGTGAATTTTATGGAAGACATAAAAAAACTGTCCAACTTTAACGCATTCAATTTTTTTCACAAAAAATTATTTGCGAGCTTTACGAAAACTGTGTCCCGAGTCACTTCGCACTGCTTTACTGAAAAATAAATTTCAAAATTATGTCATTTTTTTCCACGCGTTTATTTTTCAATATTTTTCAGTGTGTTCTAATATTTTGTACGCGTAGTGAATGTTTTTCTCATTGAAAGTTCTTGTTTCAGATGTAAAATGTCACCTGTGAGGTTTTATGAATTGAAAGAATAAATTTTGTGCAATCCCAATATTCTAGAATCACTAAAGTGACAAGAAGATTAACGATGAGTATTTTATTTGTTCTATTTTATTTGCGGTAGTGAAATAAATTTCCCAGAAGCTTCAATTTTTGAAGGATACAAGTTCCTAGATTTACGCACAAGATTTTAAAAGCTTCTTTAGTTAGACAAAGACGAGCCTCTAAATTGTCTCATGTTTCCTCTCAAGTAGAGGTATATGTCTTTTCTCTCAGCCCAACCAGTATTACGAAAACTGTGCATGCTACGCTCCAGTTAATGTAACATATACCTTTTAGGACTCGTTAAATGATATTATAGGTACTTGCGATCCTGGGGAATAAATCATTCTTCTCAGCCTGACCTGGTTTCAATTAGCATATTTAAAAGAAATAGTTGGAAAGAAGAAGGTTACGTAAGAGATGCTTTGGACCCCCCCCCCCCAAGTAAAAATTCACAATATTTCCCTGACCCCCACCCCCCAAAAAGCCTCATGTAATTAATAGACGCTCCCTTATAAGACAACTATAAAAAATAAGTAGAGTTTTGTCCGTCTTCATATAAAAATTCCGACACTAATAATGCGCAGACAGACATAGCCCTAATCCAAGAATTCTGGTTATACCGGGAGAGGATTAGTGGCTAGGGAGTGTGTGGCTCCATATATGAGGGGCCACGCGAAAAAGCACCAAGGGCATGGATAGCCGTCAAGGGTAAAAATGAAATCTTGGTACCTGAGCTCTGCTCCAGGGATCTCACTGTTATTAAGGCGAGGCTCAGGGACGAGAGCTCTCATTCGGCATTTCCAAGAGAATAAGATCCTTCCGCTGATGGGTTGTGACGCAAACTCCCACCATACAGTATGGGAAAGAACAAACATCAACTACAGAGTATGATATTTACTTGAATACTTAGCGGGTACTAAGCTGAAGATCTGACATCGAGTTAATACTCCCACATTACAGAACAACAACGGGAGTGAGGTTCTCGATCTGACTCTATGCTTGGATGAACTGAGAAGCAAGAAAGTGGGCTGGAGAGTCTCCGACGAAGAGTCTCACTGAGGAGGGAACCAGTCTCCTGCAGTTTGGTCTCTGAAATGAAAGAAGGCCATTCAATGCTCCAGAAATGTAACAAAAATTCTCAACCGTGAATGAAAACTTAATAAGCTTAGAAGCTTCCCTAAGTTTTCAATCTTTCATTTCCAAAAGTTTCCATAACTTTCCCAACAGTTTCCATAAATTGTCGAAAGTTTTCGTGAATTTCCATACATTTTTGAAAGCTTACGTGATTCCCATGAATATTCGGAAGTTTCCGTAAATTTTCATAAATTTTCGAAAACTATCGTAAGTTTCCATGAATTTTTGCGAATTTCCATACATTTTCGAAAGTTTTTAAGGCAAGGGTCTTCGAAAAATTTATGTTTTACACAAGCTAACATGCTACAAATAAAATACTCGTCGTGAATTGCGTTTTTAGTAAAAGAAATGTCCACTACACATGAAAAATATTTAAAAACACTGGAAAATATTGAAAAATAAGCGCGTGGAAAAAGCTAACTGAATTTTTAAATGTATTTCTTAGAAGAATGATCTTTTATGCGATACTGCACCTTATCGACTACTTCCAAAAGAACTATTGAGTCGAAATTTGAAACTGTAACAAGACTGACCGCCAACATTTTTTATAGCTTTCTGCGCAAATTTGGGAAGCCAGTTCTCTTTTAAGACTAGGGACTTTGAAAAACTTATTTTCACACAAGATGAAATACTACAAATAGGATACTCATCGTAAATTGCGTTTTCTGTAGGAGAAATGCCCACTGCACGTAAATAATATTAAAAGACACTAAAAAATATTGAAAAATTAGCGCGTAGAAAAAGCTGACAGAATTTTTAAATGTATTGTTTAGAAAAACAATCTCTTCTGCAAGACTGCACATTATCGGCTCCTTCGGAAAGAATTCTTTGAGTTGAAATTTGAACATGTAACAGGGCTGATGGACGAAACTTTTGATAGTTTCCTGCGTGAATTTGGAAGAGCTGTTCTCTTTTAAAACTAGGGCCCTCAAAAAATTTATGTTTCACACAAAATATAATGCCACAAATAAAATATTCACGGTAAATCGTCTCTCCTGTAAGAGAAATGCCTTCTACACGTCAAGATATTCAAAAACACTGAAAAATATTGATTAATGAGCGCGTGAGAAAAGCTGACAGAATTTTCATATGTATTTTTCAAGAGAACGATCTCTTCCGCGAGACTGTACATTATCGACTGGTTTCAAAAGAACTCTCAAGTTAAGATTTGAAAACGTAACAAGGCTGACCGATGAAACTTTTTATAATTTCTTGCGTCAATTCGGAAAACTTGTTCTCTTCTAAGACTCATGGTTACACTATATATGATATTGACCAATCAGGAGACTTCGAAAATATGGGTTCCATATTGGATCAGTTATTTTAAATGGCCTATGTAAGTCAGTTTCATTTAAATGTATAAAAATCTTGAATTTTCACCACTATTGGGGTCTCCTGGCCCATCATGCAGTAGCATACTGAAAAACTCAAATTTTTTAAACAAGAAACGGCGTAATACGGAGAAGTTGCCCTTAAGGAAGGCAAAGATATAGCAACCAGATTTTTAAAATCCATTAATTTTTGGCCCTCGCACATCGAGGTGAAAGTGTCAATCTTTAGCAAATTTTCCCCGGGTCACAAAATTATGGCAAATATTTCGTGAGTAGTCTTTTTGCTAGTAATTTTTTTTGAAGAAATTGAAAGTATAGTTTCTGAAATTTTTTTAGTTGGAATCAAAGAAAACCTTACTCTCATTTTGAATCTGCCATCTCCAGTTTGAAAACTTTGACGACAAACTTATATTTAGTGACCCCAAGAACATCGCAGTAAACATCTTCGACCAAGTCGGTGAATATTTTCAATTTCGCTCAAATTTCCGGGTCACCTGACCCATAATGGGCTGACGAAATTTATCTACAATAATTGAAAATTTTTAATTTATTGCAGCCACCAATGAAGCAAAAGTTTACCTTTTTACGACTATGAGGACTAAGTATTTCAAAAATCTCAAGAATCTTAAAAAGTTGTAAATTAGGTTTTGCAACTGAACGGAAGGTGGAAGAAATTTGACTTCATTTTACGTGCTTTATCATGTTGGCAGCCCTGCTACCGTTAAAAATATTCAATGAGTTGGTTTTCCACCAAATTGGCGTCCACATGCAACGTTGCCATGATGCACGTCAATTTTCGTCAACATGTGGATTTACACTATTTCAAAAGTGATTACTGTATATCAATTAGAGGTAAAATTCCAGTTTATTATTTTTTATGACTTTTATAAAAACCCTTCTATGCTTTCACAAGTTTTCTGATTGAATATCTCGAATTTTCGAATGGAAGTCTCCGATTTATATGATTCTGCTAGGGTAGGTCCATAAGATACGATATTTGTTTAAAAGATTTTATTTTCTACACAAGGTGGTTGAAAATTCTCATATTTCGCAGAATTACGCGGAATCAATATAAGTTTCACATATTTCAAGAACATTAGGAATCTTGCATTCTGCTCATTGCATGTTCCTCCTTAAATTCAAAAATATATGGTTTTGGAGGTTTCCAATTTTAAATAGAACAATGTCAAACATTGAAGCGCAGACTTCTGATTTGATATTTTTAAATTCTAAGAAGTTTAAATTCAACATTCCTCAACTTTTAGGGTCGGTAACATTTTTCATCACAGCATTCTTTTTATCTTCTAAACATTCGCTATTTCAAATAAGGAAGATATGAAATTGCAAAACTTGACAATTAGGGTACATTTCATTCACATTTTAAGATCATGTGATATGTCCTATGAATACCAATATTATATTATATTATATTTTCATCTAAAATCGAGCAAAATCCGTAAGCCACGAATGTGCGGGATAAGATAAACTAAGACGATCTTCATTTTTCCTAAAGCGATCTGTTGGATAATTTTTGATGAATTGCGAGATGTAGCACTGATAATTTTTGAGATTTTCATCACTGCTGTGTATACAGGCTGGGTCGACTACCATGAGCGCGTTTGACAACTTATACTGACAGTAGCGCATCTACAAGGAAGTCGCGAACTAAAATGTAGTTATGTGT
>JAUMHM010086346.1:0-11014 GCA_032362435.1 Melikaiella ostensackeni
TAAAGGGCTATACAACGCTCATTTTTCAGACGGCCCTGCAGGCACATAAAATGCTGATTTCGAATAAAATATCGTACGTTACTCGTAGCATTAGACACGTCTTTACACGTGGAGCTCAATATTTGTGCCTAACGCTACTCATAATGTAATACGAGTATACTATTACTTATCCTCAAAAGAAATAAAAAGAAATTGGACTTTCATTGTATAATAATAATATTATACAATGTAAGTGACTGGAAGTTACACAATACCTGTTTAAAGAACTTAACTTTATTGGAAATTTTTCGAATAGAAAAATTAGAATTTTCCAACAAGTTTTATATAACCTTTCAAAAGTACATGTCTCAATTTCTTACAGTATTCACAGTTTATAGCATTAACTGAGACATTTTAAAATACTTGAAAGTAAATAAATGTACGGACTGTCCGAACGTTTAGACTCGGCCAATTTTAAAACGCTGCGTTAATTTGAAATTCTCTAATTTATAAAGTTTTATTGAAGTTATTCTTCAAACGTTTTCATTTTGGTATTGCCTTTAACTATCAGGGCTTGCAATTTGAATTTTTTTAATTCTGAACAATTCATGTCAATTGTAAAGAAGAGAGTCTCTAATACTCAAATCTTAAACGACGATTTCGAGTGCTCTGAATTTATAGCCGGTCAACTATTAAAACGCATATTTCGCATTTATTTTCAAATACACTCAAAAAGTTCTCTTTTCATCAATTAGTCTTCATTATTGAATAACGTCCACCTTTTATGATAACAAAAATCTACATTTATACAAAATACAGTCAATTAATATCATGTATTCCTACCAGAAATGGTTCATACAGCCCTGACTGTTTGCATCGCAGAAATTCTTGGAAGAGCCTCACGGTCAAATTAGGCAATTCCCGAGACTTGGGCTAACTCGAGGTTCTAGTGTGGAAGCAAATCGTTTTGAATTTCGTCAACATGAAATTATTCGAATTTTTACCTTCACTTCGCGTAGGCTTAGTTTTAGGAGATCAGTTCATGCTAGCGTAGGTATAGCACCAGCCTTTCATTTCACGTAAACAGAATTAAGATAGAATATTTTTTCTCACTATACACATGCTTCTTCCTGAATAATAAGAAACCACTATACAGAGCGAAAAAACTCCAATATAAGTAAAATAAAAAGATGAGATTTTGAGATTATAGAACTCAAATCCAATAATAAACACAGAGATCTCATGAATATACTTTTCGTACAGAGATGTGCAAGATCCGGAACCGGAACGAAATTCTCGGATCTGGATCTAGCCGTTTGCATCATGAGAGCCGGAGCGAAAATTTTGTGTTCGGTCCTCCAGATTTCCGATCCGATATTTTTCGGATCAGATCTCTAGTAAACCGGACCGAAAATGTTCGGATTTGTAAAATTTAAATCTTTTGTACTAGGAATTTATCGTTGCGCACTAGATTTACGTCGAAGTTTCGGGTGCGCAGTGAATTTACATGGGTTTTAAGTTTGCGCACTAGAGTCGTGTCGCACTTTCGACTGCGCAGTAGACATTTGTGCCAGTTGTGGTTGCGCACTAGAGTAAGAATGCACTTCCAACTGCGCAGTAAGCTTCTGATTCATTTTCGACTGCACACTAGGGTTAGGTTACACTTCCGCCTCCGCAGTAGACTCATGTGGTGTTTGTGAATGCGCACTACAATAAGGTTGTACATCCAGATGCGCAGTAGACTTCCGTGGCACTTGCTGTTGCGCACTAGAGTTAGATTGCACTTCCGACTGCGCATTAGACTTCTGTGTCATTTGTTGTTGCGCACTAGAGTCGTTTCGCACTGTCAGATGCACAGAAAACTTTTGTGGAATTTGAGGTTGCGCATTAGAATTAAGTTGCACTTCCAGTTGCGCGGTAGACTTCTGTGGCATTTATGGTTGCGCACCAGAGTTAGGTAGCACTTCCGACTGCGCAGTAGATTTTCCTTACAGTTGTGTTGCGCACTAGACTTAGACTGCACTTCCAGCTGCACTGTGAACTTCTGTGGCATTTATGTGTTACATCCGTAACTTCAAAAAATTTTTGCTACCTCGCCTAACAAGAGGCTGCCCAACCTACTTTGAGGCAAACAAGTGATAATTGCTCACTTATAAGCAGGTGCATTAGTAGTTTTTCGCTAGGTAAAAATCTTACTATGGTAATTGTATTAGGGCCTTTAAAATGGCAACTACAAGATAATTAAAGTATGTTACCATGGGTAGACAAAAGACTCGGTGAGTACCGATGACTTAGCGAAGCTTGGTAAATGAAAGAATCCAATGACGGATTCTACCGACATGAGATAATCATACTTGTGTTTATTATGATGTAAATGTACTTATAAAGCTAATGCCTTAAACAATAACAATTTTAAAGTTAAGTCTAAATACAAGAAATATAAGTACATACATATGTTTAAACTAATGTAATAATTTTAATAATACGTTCCATATATCAGTCATCTGATAATGCACGACATGTAATGCGTAAGTGAAACGACACGTACAAAGTCAGGCCATACTGTTACCACGAGCGTCTGACTAAATACGTTGGCCATAGTTAAGTTTGTCATATAGAATTCATATGGTATTCCTGTAAGAACAAGAGAGGCGACGACCGGCTGCCGAGAGTGTTGACCGAGAGAACTCGCATATTAGTCACCCACTTCAATCATTCAAGTCACAATTGAGATCGCACGTGATCATCTTTGTAACATCGTCGAAAGAGATAATCATATTTCAGACAAGTTTTGTCGTGAACGGAAGTTATTAATATCGGGACAGAAAATCCTGACACTTGGGAAAGGGTAGCTCTATCTTAGTGAAAGAAAATCGCATTGAGTTCGCATTAAGCAAAGCTGATTCGGAATATTTCGACCTGCTCAACGACGTTTCTTGTACCTCGGTGAAAAATTGTTTGTTGTTGTTAGAGCAATAAATCTGTAGAAAATCGCTGTTGTCCATGCCTAGATTTTGAAGGTCCACTTTCAGCTCTTCCTAAAGTCTCAAAAATATCCGCAAAAGTTTGAAGAAATTCAAGTGGATTACTTGACTATTTGTGAATGTAGCCCAGCTTTGAAAATCGAATAATATTAAAAATTGTGATCACCAGAATTGTTAATACAATAAAAAATTATCTCCGTCTCGAATGGAGATATCGAGACGAATTAAAGAATAAAAGAAAGAGCTCAGTTCACTGATAAAGCGCAGACCAATGAAAAGTGGATAAAATTGTATATTTTCCTGAAAATTGAGTTCGCATAATTTGGACTTTAATTAGCTCAAGTCTCACATATCAGTTATCTAATAATGTACAACATGTAATGCGTGAGTGAAACAACATGAACATAGTCAGGCCATGCTGTAACTACGAGCGTCTGTCTAAATACGTTGACCATAGTTAAGTTTAGCATAAGAGTATTCATATTCCTGAAAGAACAAGAGAAATGATGACCGGCTGCTGAGAGTGTCGGCCGAGGAAACTAACATATTAGTCACCCACATAGATCATTCAAAGTGCAATCGAGATCGTTCGTGATCAATCTTATAACATCGACGAACGAAACGCTCATATTTCAGATAAGTTTTGTCGTGGACGGAAGCTATTAGTCTCTCGCGGGTCATTTGGAACATAATATTCGAAGTCGCTCGTGTTTCTCGTGAAGTATGCGACTTTACCCACTTTTGCTCGGTGCATGGCAGTACCCACTTTTGCACGGTACGTGACTTTTGATATAAACCCATCGTCCCTATCCTTAACATGGATAACTCATCTTATACAAACCCCAGATTCACCCCTGGTGGTTGTCATTACGTATCCAGCAGTCATACTGCTAACTCGATCTACGCAGTACGAACCACCTTGACTAAGTCACGTCTTTTACATCATTGTGACCGAAGAAACGCTCTGAATAAGTCGCGTACTTTTATATCACCGCGAAATAGTTAACGTAGTATCGAGCACTGTACTAAAGCCCCTTTGGCTGAGACTTTCGGTCGTCGCATAAGTCTAATCCGGATAAAGTCCGCTGTGTTTAACATCCGTAAAAAGAACTCAAGAGTGGATTCGGTAGCTGTTTAGGAATGTGTATCGCTCTATCACTAGTGAACAGTGCTTGTGAACCTTTTCACTACTTGAGTCACTTCCAAGTGACTCACACAAACATCCGTCGCTGCTCTACAAAATATATGGAGATCCAATCGACAAGACAACCTCTCTTGTCCTTTCTGGAATAGGAAGGTAGACGTAAGTCAAGTTTATGTAAATAAATAATCTTTTCTTTACCTTTTAATAAAACATCTGTTATCTTATATACACCTCCATTTATTTTGAACACTATTTGAACGCAATCCGCAATCCAAGTTTTTTGAACTTGGCACTAGCCCTAAATTTGTCTAATAATGGTAGGAACTCACCCCTTTAATATGAACCGAAAACAAGCGGGGATAGCCCACCCATGCTTATTTGGTTACGGCCTTTTATTACATTGCCTTATTTTATTAAATAAGCAGCCTTCATTAGAAGAATATTGAAATTGCATGATGTCAAAATGCTTTAGTAGTGCTATAAATGATTGTGTAGCGTCAATACTTTCAAAAGCTCTTTTTTAGTGCTACTACATCTCACTTACACTACAAAATACAATTTTGAGTAAAATTTCTTATTTAAAAAGTGCCCTACAAACTATCATTAAAGATAGAAAAAAAAGGTTTTGGTTTATTATAAAGGACTCATTTGTCTGACGGAAAAGAAGTTTTAGTTACAAAATTTAGGTTTCACAAATTTCTACACGTAAACATTCGTCCACTTAAAAAAAAAATAAAAACCGTACAAAATTGTTTTTTTTTTAATGTGCAATTATTTTTGCAACAATCCAGCAATAAGCTTGAAACTTTCAGAAAATACGAGTCTTGCAACTCTCAAAACGTGCGCATGATCTCAGCCCAAAATAATTATTAGTTTTACCAAGAAGTCATTTGTTATTGAAAACTTGGCTTCCTTTGAACAGACTTTCCACATGTTTGGTCGATAGGATATCAGTCTGAATAAATGATTTTGCTCTAAATGTGTTTCACAATCAAGTACATGTAGCAGCAAAGCGACTTTTAATAATTGAACTGTACAAAAGTGGCTACAAAAATATGGTACGTTTTTTCCTCATAAGCAAATTAAATAACTCAGTCGATTCCCACTTTATGGAATCAACGTAAAAATCATTTGACAGGTGTTACTTTTACATAAGTTAAAAAAATTATTTTCTTGTCCGTCAAGGGGGGAAGAAGATTCAAAAAATAATTACTGTTGCTGCAAGTTTAAACATATGAAGCTGAAATTTACATTAAAAAAACAATAAGAGTTGTACCACTTGTCATAACATTTACGAGGCAATGCATTCTAGTTTTATTGATTATAATCGTTAATAATAAACTGCAGAAAAACATCTTCCCGAGTCCAGTCGGTTTTCCGAGTATCGAGCTTGAATACCAACATTCGATATCATCGAGTGTACGCAGCACACACGGTAGGGTGGACCTTAATTTCACTTTTCAAATTTCTTTGCTATCATTCCCTCCCTCCCAGGTTTTTTTTAATGTCCCAAAAAAAATCTCCTCTTAATGAAGTTTCCCATTGCTTTAAAATGGGAAAGTCAGGTTTTCGTAAATCTAATATTTAAACGCGATAATATGTTACAAATAATTCCGTGTTGAGTATATTGTGAATGACTTCAATGGGTCTACAAAGAAAACCCCACACGGAAAAAATCTGTCACAGGATTAGGAAAAAATTTAATGTCTCAACCACGTAAAACAAAGAAATACCTCATTTAAGTATTTTAATCTCGAGAATAGCTCAAAATTGTCTTTATATTAGGTAAGACTAATACCTGAAATGGTCTTCAGTTTGAAATCCCTGATTTAGGGAAATGATCATTTTCTTAAATTATGTGCGTTTTTCATTTCCCTACTTAGCGCATAAATTTAAATTCAAGATGTCGGACAAACTTGAGTCGTGTGTAATTTTGTAAATAATAAAAGTAAATGAGCAAAAAGGTAAGTTTCGCTGATTAATTTTACAAGAATAATATAAAAATTCAGAAGAAAGCCTGCGTGAATTAAATACTAAGCTGTCTAGTTACGTCCCTGGCATGTCCCTGGCAATTCAGTTGAATCTCGACTTAAATTCGTCGTTTGCCGGTTCTCGGTTTCGTGTGGGTTTTGGTTGTGAAATTATAAGTTAAATTATTATTGTTTGTAATCTCACGATGACGGATGAGTTTATGCAAAATATATTGCTGAGGTGGAATTTTGGGGAGTACATTCTTGCATTTCAAGGTAAGATCGTGAAAAAAATAGATTTAATTGTACTAACCTAGCAGCAACCTAACCTCAAATTTAAATATGCACTTGATATACACTTTTTCTAAGAAAAAAAATAAAGATAATCGAAAATTTTTATACAAATTAAAGAGGTTAATTCCAGAATTAACGTTTCATATGTTCCATATGTACATTTGATTTAATTTTTGAGAATAAGTCTTTGTCAAAAATAGTCTCAGTTCCGTCATTGCTAATTTAGAAATTTTAATACCTATTTTAGGTATTCAGAATGTGTATTACGAGTATTATTTATACTTGAAACAGGTATTACGTGAAATCCCACTTTCAGGGATGTGTCCCCTTCCCTAGATCTATTCCAGGGATAGCTAATGCCTGCTCTTGGTATTAAATACCTAATTCTGCGACAGATTTTTTTCCGTGCATAAGTAACAAATTTGAATTTTACGCAATATTGCGGTGTATGAACGCTTTTTGAAAGTTTTTTTTCATAAATAATCATTAATCGGTAATTTAAGAAATACTCGGCCTCCTTTCAAATTCTTTTTAATTGTTTAAACAATTTCAATGTGTTTAAACATTTGTTTTTTCTGGTAGGTCGCGAAATGGAAGTATTTTCTAGACGTTATGATTTATTTAATCAATTATGACCGTAAAATAATTTGTTTAAATAATTTACAATTATTTAAATAATGCGCATTTGTTCAAGTTCAAGTATATTGATTACGTGAAAAAAGCAGGAAAAACATTTCATCTGACAAAATGGCCAGAGATTTTAATATTTTTCAGTGCTAATTTCTTCTCTAAGAATACTCCTAAATGTTTAAACAAATTAAAATTGTTAAAACAATTTATTTTATTTCACTGATTTGATGTGTTTTTTATGAGTAGAGAGGACAAAATGCGTTTTTTTCATTTTTCCACAGATTTACTTGGTATGAGTTATTTAGTTGCTTTGCATGAAATACATATTTTAAACAATTTCAATCTGCTCAATTACTTAACAGTATTCTTAGAAAACAAAGAAGTAACTAAAATTATTTCAATCCTTCGAAAAATGGAAAAAAATATTGAAACACAATAAATTGTTTAAACAATTTAAATCTGTTGAAACATTTACGAGTATTCTTAGAAAACAAATTAGTACTTAAAAATATTGAAATCTGTCGAAAATTTGGTAAGATAAAACGTTTCTCCTGCTTATTAAGGTAAACTATATACTTGAACAAACACGCATTATTTCAATAATTGTAAAATTATTTGAACAAATTATTTTATTGTTATCGTTCATTGTTATCGTTCGTCTAGGCAATGCGTTCATTCCGCGACTTACCTGGAAAAAAGAAACGTTTACACAAATTAAAATTGTGTAAACATTTGAAAATTAGTCAAAAGATGACTGAGTATTCTTGAGTTACCGATTTATGATTATTTATGAAAAAAACTTTCAAGAAGCGTTAGTAAAATAGATAACTCCATGGTCTGCGCGACCCCTAAATATTCACAGATTTCGCTCCAAATTTAAGGAGATTTTTTTTGGGCATTTGGACAGAACTCGGGGAGGAGGAGAGGTGAGAGCAGAGAACTTCTAAAAAAGAAATCCACCAATTATAAATAAGAAACACCCTAATGGGGCCGTTCAAAAATAACGTCACGCTATTTAGAACACTTTCTTCACCTTTCCCCTACATACAAAGCTTGCACCCCCCAGAGTGACATCACAAATACGAACACCCCCCTTTCTTAAATCAAAATTTTGTCTTCAGTTTCATTTGATAAATGGTAGCCCAGGCCCAAAATGGTAGCTCAGGCCCAAAATGGTAGCTCTCTTTGTACGATACTCAATTCAATATGAAAACGCTAAGGATTTTAAATCGAAATATATTGTATTTTCAACAAGATAACTGAGTCTTAAAGCTTAATAGCTGAATGTTTCAGAAAACAGTTCACTTTTGAACCTTGAAAAAATTAAGTTTCAACCAAATGATGAAATTTTCATCAAAATACTTAAATTTTTCACCACATAGTTGAATTTTCAGCCAAATAGTTGAAGTTTCAACCAATACATATAAATTTTCACGCGAATTGTCAAATTTTCAAGCAAAAAAATTAAACTTTAACCAAATTAGTTGCATTTCCACCAAATAGTTGAATCATCGAGCAAAAAGATTGAATTTTCAATCCAAAATGACGAATGCTAAAGAAAAAAGTTCAATTTTCAACAACATCATTTTTCAGTCAAGAAAAAAAATTGTCAACCATATTGTTGAATTCTCAACTCAAATACGCGAATTTTCTAAAAAACAATTGAATTTTCCACCAAAAAGTTAATTTTCAATCAAATAGTTGAATTTCAAACTAAACCTTATCAATTTTCAAACAAAAATGGAATAGTTGAATTTTCAGTTGAAAAAAGTGATTTTCAAATAAATAAAAAGAATTGACGAAGAAAACGGTAAAATTTCCAACCAAACGGATGGATCTTCAAGTCACAAAATAAATTTTTAACAAAGTAGTTCAACTTTCAACCAAGAGGTTCAATTTGCGATCAAGAAGATGAATTTTCCACCAAGAAAGACGAATTTAAAGCCAAATACATAAATTTTCAACCAAATTTCAGATTTTAAACTGGAAACTATCAGTTTTAAACAAATAATGAAATAGTTACATTTTTAATTAAAAAAATTAATTAAAAAAAAAATCAACAAAATAGTTAAATTTTGAACCGAAAATATAATAGTAGATTTTTTAATTAAAAAGAGTTAACTTTCAACTAAAAACAGTTTAATTTTCTTTCTAGGTTGCTTTGATTCAGTTCAGGAAAGAAAAGGGGTAAAGAGGGTAGCAGGGGATAGAGTATCAATTCTGTATTTATATGCTTTAATTGTGAAATAAAATACCTGATAACTAATAACTGAAAATAACCACAGATATTTTTCATGGAACTTTTGTAGAAGGCCAAATTCAACAAAAAATGTAGAAAAATATAGGTCTGGGGTTTTTTTAAAACAAAGCACAGAATTGAAATATGCATAACTTCGTAGGACATTTTTTTTTCTTATCGGACAAATATGTTTCGCTCAATTTCCTGCAGAAATCCACATATTTTGTCCCCGAGAGATTCTGCAATTTTAAGTGTAGAACCTGTTTGATTCAAAATGCATTCGGTAAAAAAATACAAAAAAATTAATTATGGCGAACCCAAAACATCGGATTATTTCACTAAGGCAAATAGTTGAGTCACCATAAAAGCTTGTGGTGTGGGGTTCTTGACATAACAGTTTGTTATGAGAGATTTTAAAAATATTTCTTATACACAACCTTAATAATTTTATAATTTCCAAATTTAAAATGGCAATTCCAAAATGGCGGTCTTCGAATAAAAAACCTTTGTATTTTATTGAAATGTTGCTACCTAAATATTGTTCGGAATTATTTTGAAGTCTCATTTGACAGAAGTTCGAGAATAACACAAATAAACTGCAAAACATTTTTTACATGTTTAAAATACAGATCGTATGAAGTTAATTCCTGAAAAGGCCACATTGCTTTTCTATGATATTTTTATGTTTCAACATCAGAAAGTGTGTCAAAAATATATTTAGTATCCATCAGGGAAAGAAAATTAAATGAAGGCGTGTAAAAACATGAGAAGCTGTTAAGAAATTTTCCCTCCACCTTTATTTGTCCGTTAAATCTGGGGTCCCTCATTTACCATTTTTAGACATCCTTTTCTCTCACTCCCCTATATTTTGTTCGAATACCGAAAGAAGTTATCTCTAAATTTGAGGTAAATCGGTTAGTATTAACCCGTGCGTCAAATACCATATGATTTGACATGTGGAAAAAACATCTTTTGATTAATCTGTGATTTCAATACGATGACATGTTTCAAATAATTCCATGTGTACCAAACAAGTCCAGCTATTTATTTTGACATTTTAGTACACATAGTCTCTTCTCTAGGTCTCATTATTCGTACCAACAAAATTCTGTTATTCGTTACCAAATTTTGGTACACGTAGCCACGTCCAAGCTTATATAGTTAAACTTTTAAACTTTTGAAGACTTTAAGTCTGCTCAAAAATTTGATTTTTTAATGTTAAGAGTTCATCAATTAATGCTCACAGTAAAACAATTTGTTTAAATAATTTCACAATTATTGAAGTAATAACCATTTATAGAAACATATATTTTACGTAGAAAAAGCAGGAAAAACATTTTATTCCAAACAATTTTCGACGAGTTCTAATATTATTAAGTAACAACTTGTTTTATAAGAATATTCTGGAAAGTTTGAAGGAATTTAAATTGATTATACAATTTTATTATGCGTAAATATTTGATGTTTTCTTTTTTTTTTATAAATTGGAATATTTTTAGGTATTACTTTGTTTTCCGAGAATACTCTTAAATATTCAAACAAATTTTATCTGTTCAAACAGTTTTTTTCCTTTACTTTATTTTCATAACGCACTTTTCTTTTTTGACTGACGAAAAGCACGTGAATAAAATAAACTAATGATGAAAAGAAGTGTTTCGGGTTTCAATCGTGTGCAAAACTACGAATCTTGCCGAATATTCGTGAACATTGCAGTTCACTTCTTCAGGGCTAACCTGAAACTGAAGCTTCAGGTTATGTTGCTCTTATATATACT
>JAUMHM010086347.1:0-11013 GCA_032362435.1 Melikaiella ostensackeni
GCGAGCTGAGACATGAAGTAAAGACAATATGGAGGAATGTGAAACATGCATCTATTCATCCTATTGTAATTTCGGCGGCAGGCAATGTTCACGCAAGATGCACTGAACATCTCGAACATCTAGAAGTCAGTAGGTTACTAGCAGCAGCTCAAAAAGCGGTTTCATTAAATACCTGTCGCATTGTAAGAAACTTCCATGATCATCAGGAAGTAGGCGACTGAAAACCTTATGGAGGTGGTAGCTCTCAAAAGCATCCAGAAGTGACTAATGTCACCTTCAACGCTCTTGGCCTCTGCATAAGAACAACAGCGGTGAAGGATCAACTGCAAACTTCATCATACACCTAAGTGTGTACCTACTACAGCATCACTGCAACACATTTCAAGCTTCGTAATTAGTAATTAAATTTTTAATATTTTTAACTCATCAGGCACTTGACTTAGTCCGTGGCTGATGATGACGCACTTGGTTTTCCGAGACAAAGTTAAATACAATAATGAAGATTAGTGCGCGCATACCGCAAGTGAAAGTTTTGTAGTTGATTTTACGAGCAGAAGAGGTCAACTCCTCATTCTGATCTACGAAGTGATTTTCAGAGATTAAATAGCGGATAGATACTGAATCTCCAATTATGCCTTTCCTTCGAAGTAGAGCTGACCTAATCTAACTGCTGGTGATAAGAATGTCTAGAGCATAGAACGAATTATCTAGTACTAAAGACCATAGGATGAAGTATTGAATAGAGAACAGTAAGAAAAACAGTTATTTTGGAAATAATAGCTTTCGTAAATATAAAAAGATATTCTTTTTTATACGTTAGGTCAATTCTAGTGCTATTGTGCGAACTAAGTAAACAAAATTTGACAATTGTCAAATATAAAATTGAAATTAATAAGGAAGATAAAATAAAATGAAGAAGACAAAAAAATATGTGAGAATAAATCTGGTAGAATTTTTATAGAATAGGGACTTGACTTATTTTATGTGTAATTTCATAGGTGAGCTCAGGTGATTATTGGATAAACGCATTCCCTGGAGTAGATCGAGATTTATTCTTTCTCTCGTAGGCAACCTATCCATGTGAATATTTGACAAAAGAATTATGAACAGATTAAAAATTCCAATTTAATTATAATTGACTTAAAATCAAGGGTCACAATAAACATGGACAAATTTCTGTGAATGTCGTTCTTAGACAAACAAGGTGTTGATCTTGGGTCTGCGAAAGTGCGTGGATTGGCGTTTGCATATGATAAGATTGTTACGGCAGAATCAGTTGCTGATTCGCAGAGAATGTTGGAGAGACTGAATACCAGCATAAAGATTATGGGACTTGAGTTTAACGTGAATAAAACAAAAATCATTGTGTTTGAAAGAAGGGGCTAGAAAAGAGTTTGCAACATTGCCGTGAACGAATAGAGGATAGAACAAGTTGATGATTTCGTGTGTCTTAGAATTTTATTTGTTGCTGACCGGGA
This sequence comes from Melikaiella ostensackeni, assembly GCA_032362435.1. Taxonomy (NCBI): domain Eukaryota; kingdom Metazoa; phylum Arthropoda; class Insecta; order Hymenoptera; family Cynipidae; genus Melikaiella; species Melikaiella ostensackeni. Next base: position 1,479 of record JAUMHM010086347.1, read on the forward strand.
GATCGATGCAGAGATGTCCAGACGTATACACGAGGATTTATCAGTGAGTTTGAGTGCCTATTCAAGAATCGTGATGCATGGTGCCTCGGTGAGGCTCTTCAGCTGGGGTGATTGCTAGAGGGATTGATTATTGACCCGTGTTTGAGCGGTGTTGTGGGACAAATTTGTTCTTTGAATGCGCAACACGCGTCTTGTCTATTGATCTAAAACCCGTCCCTTCTAATACGCATCCCTTACTTACCCCTACCCTTTAAATTTCTTGATTCTCAGTAGTAAAACATGGCTAGATCCAAACGAGCTACGCTTACCCCGAAAGAAATTGGGCTCAATGGTATAATAATAATAAAAGAATAGTAGGAGAATGAAATTAAAGACATCAGTGAAAATTCATACTCGTTGTTTAGCAAGTTTAACATCATAGGAAGAGTGAGTTTCAGATTATTAGGTTTTTATTCAGAAATAGATACACATATCGAAAAAAAATTACATAATTTTCATATATTTGTATTGTTCATCTTGTGATTACTTTTCAGGCAAGTCGGGATTTCTCCAATGAGCAAGACGAACTCCCAGTATGTATCCGTGGCGTGTTCTGTAGGCATAAAATGATATGCCTTCGTGTACATCTTGGTGGAGACGCACTCTTAGATCGTATAGATCACACATACGTTCTGACGGAATAATATTTCTTTCATCAGCAACAACTGAGGTCACTGTTCCATCAGCTCTTCTCCTTACGCCAATTATTCTTCCTTCAAATGTGAAAGTCGGAAGTCGATTTCCAATTCGAGCTTCTTTGGAAAGAGAAAAAAAAATTGTGATTAGCAAAAAGGTTAAAAATCCAACACAAAATTAAACACTAAACAAATCTAAATTCAAGCAGTTAAAATAAAACAATCCCATGCGGAGAAATCGAGTAGACATCCATTTGTGGGTCCTCATGGATTGCCCTCAGGCCCTGACGTGCCCATGAGGGCAATCCAGGCACGATCCGTCATGGAAACGGCATGCTAATCCATGAGGATCCAACATCGAATTATCTCATTTCCACCTTTATGTTGCCCTCGAGGGGCCCTTGCAGTTGCCGTGACTGTAAATTTTTCACTTGCAAAAATACCTTCAATAATTGCCTTCTCATAATTTTTAGGCATATTTTGAAAATTTATATGTATTGATATGTATTAAAAATTTTAGAATGAAGGCATTGGCGCTTCGACTAGGACTTGGACCAATGAGCAGAATCTTATCAGAATTCCGTTTTTCCTTTTGATAACTTACCGAAATTACAACACAAAAATCTTTTTATATTTGTGAACTGAGGAATGAGATCAACATGCAGGGCCCCTGCGGGAACTCTTCTGGAATATCTGGGATTTTACAGCTCAACTGCCCAAAAAAATTTCATCGAATTCATAAGAAAAATGTATTTTTTGTGAGTCTGAACTAATCCGCTTTGGACTCAAAAAATTCTGACCGATTGACAGCGAGGGCAAATTAGCTGGGCGCCCTGCGGATGCCCCCGTGGTTTTTTCATTAGGGATCGTCCACATGGGCCCCTGAACGGGGCCAACATTCCAAAGGTGGCTAAACGGGACTTCCTCCACATGGGAAGTTCAATTACGATAGTTTTCAAATGCCACAATTTAGAGTTAGCTCTATAAATCACTAGTCTTGAATTAAAAAATTTTTAAAGCATTTCCACGAGCGCGAATCGCCAAAGCTAGAAACGCGGCTCAGCGTTGGCCCAAACTGGGCAACCAACAGTCGGCTAATGTTACTAAGCCAATATCAGCCTTCGCCGGCTATTTAAATTTACCAAGCCGATCAAAACACTGAGATTAGCCGACTGTTCAATGCCCATATTTGGCCAACATTGGGCCCAGTTTTCAGCTTTGGCAATTCATACTTGGGATATTATTCCACTCTGCGAAATTTTCAAGTCCCACAATGCGGTTGCGCCTCACGTGCGCCAAAAAATAAAATCCTCCCCAATATTCCAAATAGGTGTGAGCGATATGATTTGCGAAATCTTCTTCTGTTGGAATTCTATTCCTTCTCCGGAACGCAATTGTTAGCACGTCTCCATTATCATCATCTTCTACTTCAACAGTTCTGCCATCATATGAGAAAGTCTGGAAACCATTTGATTCTGTAAAAAGAAAATAAAGATTTGTGACTAATAAGTATAAGAAATTATTCATTATAAACTGTAGGACCCTTCCTGTACATTCTGCAGGAAAAGACAAAATCATTGTGAAAGAATCTCGAAACTCAACACTAAACGATTCTAAATTGAAGCACTCAAAACTAAACAATTTTAGTTTTGAATAATAGGGTGGTTCAACATTTTTTTTCAATTTCATGCTCTCACCCCAAAATTTATTCGAATAAAAAAAAAAATAAATACGCATACATTGTTTTGAAAAAAATTCATGTCCAGAGATGGTGCAAACCTTATGAAGCTCAATACGTATTTACCATAAAGAAAAATAGACGTTTTTGTAAATTTCTCAGAAAATCGTAAATATTAGGTATATGGAGTTGTCTCTTGAATTTCTTCTCACAATTAGCCATAGAATACATATAGAAAAGCGCTTGCTGAATTTCATCCCCACAAGCCTGTTCTATAGGGTCCCAAAAAACCCATGTAAATGAAAAATTGGGGTTTCAAAGTTTTTGGCGCTAAATCTTATTTTTTGGGGTTTATTTGAGGACAAATAGTTCATAATATATGAAACATTACCTTTTAATGACAATCAGATGTTTCAGGAAATTGCTTAAACAAATTTTTATTGTTTATAATGATCTTTTCTCAGGTTAATGCTAGAAAGATGCAAATTTTTCCGAAATTTTCAACTTTTCATTGGCTTCCTAGTTATAAACATACAATGAATAATAATAATTATTGTATTATTATTTACTATATCACTGTTATTATTATTATTATCATTAATAATTATAAGTGATGAATTGACGAAAAATTGTAAATGTCAGATAAAACTACGACATTCTCGCAATACTCTAAGTCCGAGAGATGATGATTGAAAAAAATAATAAATTGTTTAAACAATTATGATTGTTAAATTGGATTCATTATGACCTCACTGTAAGTGAAAAGTTGAAAGAAGTTTGGGAAGGCTGCAAAATGTATTCAACTGTTTTTGATTTAAAATTAAAATTTTTTTGGTTGGAATATCAAATATTACATTTTTCGTTGAGAATTCATCTTTCTTGGTTAAATTCAACTACATGATATCATTTGGTTGGGAATGTCTTGGTCAGAAGTTGAACTACTACCTTGAAAATTAATTTTATTAGTTGAAGATCCATCTTTCCGGTTGAAAACTCAACCATTTTGTTAAATATTGAATATTTTGTTAAAAATTCATTTTTTTTTTTGGTTGAGTATCAATTTTTCGAACTTTAAATTTAAGTATTTCATGCTTCGTTTAAAATTGGTCGCTTCTGATTTTAAATTTAACTATTTGATCGAAAGTTAACTTTTTGGTTAGAAATTTATTTTTTTGGGTTGAAAATTCTACCTTTTTGAAGAGAATTCACCTCTTTGACTTAGAAATTCAACAATTTGGTTGACATTTTTTCTCTCTCTCTTGAATGAGAAATCTTTTTTAGATAAAAATATATCTCTTTTTTGAGAATTTGATCTTTTTAGGTTGGAAGTGCAACTGGTTGGTTTAAAAGTAATATTTTTTAGTTGATGATTCAACTAAGGTAAATGTCCCAATAACTGGCCGGTGCCAGATTTCTGGACAGTAATAAGATTCTTAGTTTTATTAGGCTTTATATAACTGATAAGATAATTTTCTGCTTCTAAATACGTTATTAAAGTCTATGGTAACTTTTGTGAAAAATTTCACGCAGACCAAATACTGGCCAGTGCATATCTGTCGCATTATAAGAAAGCGCCGAATGGTACAGCTGTATTATTTTCGGGATCTATTTGGTCACTGATAAAGGTAATGTATTCTCTAACGTATAAATTGTACTTATCTCGTATATATAAGTTTTTTTGCGAGAATTACTTCGGTGACTAATGTAAATAATAACGTAACCTCGACTTGCTTTGCGAAAGAAACATTTAACGTGTTTAAAAGTGAAAAACTTCAGAAATTAGGTGTATTTAGGTATAAATGACTGAAAACAATACTCTAACAATTGAGTGTATAATTTCGCATTTAATAAAATCCAAAAAATGAGCTTTTTTTCAATTTTCTGCATTTTTACTGACGATCTTCATTAAACCAGTTTTTTTTAGAAACCTCAAAATATGGCAGAAAGGGCACGGAAAGAAAAAGATAAGCAACAATGCAACAACAACTCATATTTGCACTGAATGCCGTCGAAGAAGAAATGTCAGTTCGGAAAGCGGCAGAGCAGTTTCAAGTACCTCGAAGTACCTTATGGGCAAAGAAAGAGTTTCTCATCCCTGTGGAAAGTGTTCGTGGGCCGAACTCGTTTTTGGCGAATCAAGAAGAAAATCTTATCGTCGAATGGATGTTTTACTGCAGCGACAGAGAATTTCCAGTGACAAAAAATCAATTACTTGAGTGCGTCCAGAAACTCGTCAAAGAAATAAATCGTGAAACACCCTTTAAGAACGGCATGCCAGGTAGGCATTGGTGGGAAGGGTTCTGTCGTCGTCACCCTGAGGTATCTCGCCGAATGCGCAAAATTTAAACTGCAGTCGAGCTGCTGCCAATGCCGAAGTGCTGAAAAATTGGTTCAAACGAGCGGAAGATCGTTTAGCGAGCCGCAATTCGATCAATATTGAGTCATCCAGAATTTAAAATTTGTATGAGAGCGCCTTCTTCCTCGTCCCCAAAGCTAGATCTGTCCTGGTCAGTCGAGGTACAAAAGTCGTCTACAGAGTAATCAACGGCGATGGAAAAGAGCGCTTGACCGTTTTATTTAACGTCAATGTAGAAGGCGTGATGTTACCACCGATGATTCTTTTATGGTGCAATCGAGCTCCTGCTGCGATAACGCAAAGTTTGCCTCCAGGATGGATTCTTGGCAATACTGACCAAGGATGAATGACGGCAGAGAGTTTCTGTTCATATATTACGACTCACTTTTATCTTTGGCTCGTCAAGCAGAAAATTAAGTTCCCCATCATCCTCTACGTTGTCGGACATGTTTCACACATGACCTTACCCCTATCGAGATTCTGCAAGCAGGAAGGGATAGAGCTGATTGCTTTGTATCCAAATGCAACCCATTTCCTCCAGCCACTGGATGTGGCTGTATTCCATCCTCTCAAGTCGAAATGGAAGGAAAGAAATCTAGCAGTGGAGGATTAATAATGGGACGCAGGAATTGAAACGAGAAAACTTTGCTCTTCTCACGAAAAAGGCTCTGGACTCGATGTCAAACTTGAGCAGCATTATCAAAAATGGATTTCTGGCGTGCAGGCTTTCACCGTTTTCTGCAGAGGCCATGGACTATAACATCTTCAACAAAACGGAGAATAAATCTATTAAAATCAGTACCAATGAGGGGATGAGTAACGATCCAATGAATCAAGAGAAAACAAGGGCAAGAAACGATTCATTAAATCAAGAGGAAGCCAAGATCGTTCTGAAATTAACAGAACGCTTGATAGAGCCGGAAATCCTCGAAGATTTTCGAAATGCAGTTTCGTTGGGAACCCTGCAGCCTTCCGATTGCAAGAATCATGGCTTGTTTCAACACTGGATAAAATTACAGCGTTTTTCTGGTTTATAATGAATTTTTTACAATTCCTTTAGAAGTTTATTATTATCCCTCTCAAAATCATTATCCTTATACGTGACGATTATTATCCCTCCGTAATTAATCTTTTTATGTTGATAGGAAATTTTTTTCCAAAGAAAATAGCATGATGTTAAAAATAGCTATACTTTACAGAATATCTTTTTATATATTCATGATTACAAGATTTTTACTGTTTTCGCATTACAATTTTTTGGCAATGCAAACATTGCAAGAAAATGTTTATACCTTCAAATATTTGTTTCACTTTATGCGACATAATTTATCTGGAGGAGAGTCAATGAAAAAATAAGTCGTCTCCAGTAACAGAAATCGCTCAAAGTGTTGCCAAGAAATAGTCACCAAAAATATCATCAAATGAGAGATGTTTGATGAAAAGCATCATTTACACATTCTTTCTTATTTGTAAAGAAATTTGAATTTTATTATGAATTAAAATCTTTTGGTACAAATAAAGCATGAAAAGTTTTTCTTTTATACATGAAAAAATGTCTAATCACATCTTCAAACAGAAAATTGTATAATCGTGAGGGAACTAAAATCAGAAGGAATAGACTGTTTTGAAAGTACAAAATAATACAAATATCATTTTTTAGGAAAAAATATTGATATCACAAATTTAAACCAAGAAAACTCTGAACTCAGACTGATTGACAGTCCACTGTAAATAGTTGATTTAAGGCCTAGTCGAGATATAAATAAGCTTCTGGATGAACTTCTGGACACAAATGATCTGGAAATAGTTTTCCTGTCATCTTCGACAACTGAGAGCTCAACCGAGATCCAGAGAAAGCAAGTCCCGTATAATAAGTCATCTGAGAACGTTTTTCATCCCTTATCGTTCTCTGAGAATTATTCAATGACAGGTACAAGCAAAAACATTCTTACTGTATCACATTTACTTATTTCATAATTGCTTATTCATATAACAGAGAATGAGGTATCTGAGACGCAATTTTTCAAAACCAGAGCTTTACGAAATGAGCTGCCAGCACTGCCCGCTCATCAAGAACTCAGCAAGTCGCCACATTCTGAGACAGAAGATTTTCTTATGCTTGGTATATGCCATATGCCATCAACACAGTAAAATATTTTTGAACATACAAATTCGTAACATTCTATTCATTTTACGACACAGAGAACAAAAATATCGGAGAGAATTTTTCCACTGGAGACATTTTATCACTGACAAAAAACGATTCAATTGAACGAGTAACTGAAAACGAACAACCTGTTATTTGTTCATCCAGCGAGCAAGAACCAACAAAACAAAATAACTTGCAAAATTTGATTCCCGACCATTGCATGCAGACCCTTCCGAGTCGTTTGTAATTTTATTTCTCATGATACTTTATGTGAAGCTAGCGTTAAAATATTTGTAAGTATTTATATGAAGACTGCTTATGTTCAAAGTTTTCATCTCAAACTTCATTTTGTGATGAAACGTAATGCCTAAATATTTCATGGTGCTATTGAAGTATTTTGCGAATAATAGTATTTTTTCGACATCCTTTTTTCCATAAGTCATACTCCTTTTCCAGTTTAATTATACTGTTAATACATGCGTAAATAAAAATAATAACAAATTTGATAAAAAAAGGTTTTAATAAAAATGTTTAAATTGAAACCATTTCTATAAATCAAAATGATTTTTATAGACTTTCGAACATTACTTTTATAAACGATAATTTTATAATTATTTGAAATTCTTAATTTGAATGAATACCATTACAAATTGGAAAATTAATCCAATAACGTATTATTTATAAAAAACCTTCTCTCTGTGAATAATATCTCTATAGGTCTTGTGTTAATGTGGAAAAAATTACTGACCAGGAATGGAGACATTCGACTAGGGACACAGGGTCAGCAAAGTTCAACATTGGCCAGTAATCGGAAAAAACATGGACTTTAAAAATTATTCATTATTATTAACTTCCGGCACGATAATAATTTTTTTCGCAATAATGCGATGGAAAAACGTTATTATAAGTTGATACAATAGAAATTTAAATCTTCTATATAGGAATCATATGTTTTTTCGGGATATTTAATTTCCGTTATACTAAGCGCGCAGTAATCGGAACATTTACCTTACTTTGTTGAAAATTCGTCTTTTTTGGTTGAATTCAAATGTTGTTGATCTTAAATTAAAATCTTTTTTGGTTCAAAGTGGAACTTTTTTGTTATAAATTCATTTTTTTGTTGGAGAATTATCACTTCAGTTTCACATTCGACTATTTTGTTGAAAATTTAATTACTTCGTTAAATTTCAAATATTTTGTTGAAAATTCATCTTTTCTGGTAGAAAATTTGACTGCTGTATTGAACATTAGTTTTTCTGGATAGAAAATACATCCTTTCGGATTGAAAATTAAACTGTCTTTCAAAAATTTTTCTTCATGGCTTGAAAACTTAACTATTTGGTTCAAGATGCAACTGTTTTTTGTTGAAATTCAATCTCTTTTGTTTAAGTAATCGACCATTTGTTTGAAAATTCATCTTTCTAGGTTTAAAATTTAACTATTTTGTTGAAAATTCTTTTTTTTCGCTTGAAAGTTCAACTGTTATGTTGAAAATTTGTCTTTTAGGATGAAAAATTTATTCCTCTTGGTTGAAAGTTGATCTTTATTGATGGAGAAGTTCTTGGTTGACAATTCGTGATTCTTGGTTGGAGATTCAACTGTCTTATGAAAGGGTCGTTTTTTTGGCTTGAAGATTCAACCGTTTGCTTTAAAATGCAAACGTCTGTGGTAAGAGTTCAATCTTCTTCGTTTGTTGAGAATTCAACTGATCGGTTGAAAAAAATTTTTTTTTGTTAAAAATTCACCTCTTTTGGTAGAAAACTAATATTTTTCGGTTGGAAATTCAACTATTCCTTTCAAAGATCGACTTGCAATCTTAAGCATTTCACATTGAATTCAATATGGTACCTATACAATTATTCGTTAATTTCATTCAGAAGAATTTATTCCACCAGTATGTGAAAAATTATCCTATTTCCAACCTTCACATTTTCACCCCATTTTTCTAGTTCGAACTTTGTATGATGATCTTTGACGAAGAAGGGGAACGATGAAAAAAGTTTTTAAAAGATCGTCACGTAGTTCTTGAAGAGCCCCGTAGAAGCGGTATAAAAAATTTAATAAAAAGTTCCTAAACAAAAGAATTGAGTACCAAACAATTTTTATCTCGATGCGTCTTTTGCAATTTTTAATTTATTATTATTACAAAAAGTTCTAGACAATGTGGATCCAGAGCTGTTTCTCCTTTTTTTGACCGTTGTTTAAGTTTCAAGAAATTCTTGCAACAATTTTATTCGGTCTTACGGTCAATATTTCAAATCAAAAGGCAATAAAATATGTTAAAAACACATTTAGGTAGAAAGGTTACTTAATGTTTCGACCACACTGCGTGTCATTATCGAGAGTCGAATGAAATCCAGAATTAAATAAAAAGTTTAAATAAATATAGAATGTAGTACTTTTGGTAAAGAAGATACTTTTTAAATTAGAATTAGGGTCTAGAATTTTTCATATATTCTATTTTATATACATACATACATACATACATGCATACATACATACATACATATATATATATATATATATATATATATATATATACAAATGAGCATTTTATAAACTTTTTTAATTATTATAAGTATCAAGCTTTTTAGATAATAAACGTTTCATTCTTGGCTGACTCACCTGACTTGTCAGTAAGGCAATGTGAATCAGCCCTTGCCCTAGACACTTGAATT